>JBBDHG010000210.1:107500-177500 GCA_037951165.1 Lophius americanus | reverse complement strand
TATAAAGTAAATCGATTTTGATGCATAGATCTTATGTCGGTTTGAAGAAGTGACGAAGAGAAGCACAAGGTTTACGTTTGCAACGAAGGCAACTTAAATATCCTCTTCCTGACTCTCTTGCCGGAATGAAATGCACCTGTGTGTTTAACGCTCGCTATGTCAATGAAACAGTTATAAGAGTGAGGGCTGACAGTGATAATATCAATCTGGAGGAGAGTCGGTGGATATACCCGCACGCACGATCCTCTGAGGGAACGTCAGGACAACCTGTAAACAAGCCAGGAAACAAACCTGTCAATCACAAAGAACGCACGCAGTCCTGAAAACAAACCATTCCTGGTTATCCAGTCCTCACGCTCTGCTCGTGTGTGTGTGTGTGTGTGTGTGTGTGTGTGTGTGTGTTTGTGTGTGTGTGTGTTCGTGTGTGTGTGTGTTTGTGTGTGTGTGTGTGTGTGTGTGTGTGCGTGTGTGTGTGTGTGTGTGTGTGTGTGTGTGTGTGTGTGTGTGTGTGGGGGGGGGGTATAAGGTTTCCAGTGTGGTCGAGATCCATTGGGAAACCACTGAGTCCCATCTGTCTGTAGGAGCCCTGTGGCCATAAACCAGAGAAAGGTTCCAGCCACAACTGTTAGCTGTTGTGCCTATGGGGACGATTAATGACGTGACACCAGCCCTCAGCTCATGTCACATCTGTGCTATCAGTTGGAGCTTAAGGTGAGATGCTCGGTCTTTATTATTTACCTGTCTTGTCAATTTTCGCCGTCGCTTTGATGAAAACTCCACAGGTAGAAAATCACAAATCTCCCCTTTTATTACATTAAGTTATTAGATTTTAAGCAGTGTTAATTGTATTTTCTCTTTCCTTTTATGTCTTTAGTGTGTTAGGGGACATAATGCAGGCCTCCTAAAGGAACAGCTCACCCCAGATGTAATTCAGGAGGTCAGGAGGAGATCCAAAAAAAAGATATATTTGATTAATGGGGAGGGTTTAGGAGGTTTTATGGAAAGACCTCCAGGACAAACTTAAAAATCCATAACTCAACTCACACCACAGCAACCAAAAGAATACAGAGGAAGGTGATCACTCCTCACGCTCACTCACACTCCATCCCACTTTAACTCAGAAAGCTGGACCTCAAAGTTCTTTGCAAAAATAGTTGAACCGGCAATTAAATCTCAAAGTAAATCCATAAACCAGCTAAACTAACCAAACAAATCAACATTGTCCGACTCATCACCACAATAGACCATTTTCAAGTGCAGGAGGTTGGTTCGTAGTTCCCACCACCACCACACTGTGTCGAAATCAACGGGGATTCCAGAGGGACATGAAACACACCAGTCTGGCAAGGAGCTGGTTCTGAGGCTCTGGGATTGGACCTCACCGGGAAGCATATGACCTTCCAAAATTCCACTAAGAGACGGTAAAGGCTCGTTCAGGGAGTCACAAAAGATCCAAAGGAAAAATCCAAGGAAGTGCAGATCTCACTCCCTTTGATGAAGGTCAGAGGTCACGGCGCCACTATTTGACAGACAATGGACAAACACTGCTTCAACGATGAGGAGAAAGCCGCCGCAGGCCCACAAGGACATCACGGCTTGTAGGAATTTTGGCGCTACTCACCTGAATGACCCTCAGAGCTTCTGGGAGAATCTTCTCTGGACGGCTGAGTGGAACGCTGGACTGTTTGGAGGACAGAGGTCCCGTTCCGTCTGGTGGAAACCAAACATCAATTCTGCGCTCTATGAGAAATATGCACTGAAGAGTGGGCCAAAATTCCACTATAACGCTGTCAGAGACTGAAATCTAGCTTTGTTGCAATTTCTGCTGCTAAAGGTGAAACAACTACTCTTCAAGAATGTCACAGAACTTCTGTGGCTTATCAAACAAAACATTCTTTTAAAACACCAAATGTTTTCAGTATGATTCTGTTCGAAGAGCCCAAAGTTTCAGCGCGACGAACGATCGAGAACAGAAGACAGCAGCAGCCCGTCCACACGTCTGTCTTTTGCCGGTGACAGCGTTTGTTACGCTATCAATGTCTCCGGTTTCCAGTTTCAGCTAACTCTGTGCCGCCTCAGGCTACTAAAAGTTCTATAATTACACTTAATCCTTTGCACATAATCTGCGGAACCTCAGACTTATTACATTGGAGTACTCGCCTGTACAATTCAACGACCCAACGATATCCCCCGACACGTAGCGAGTATAATTTCATAGTTCATACTTTACTCACTAGCAGGCGCTTTATTACGAAAAAACACAGTTTTGTGGGCAAAACTTTCAAATGGTTGATTTGATTTAGTCCAAATTTGGTGCGTATGAATCCGCTCAAACAGTTCATATGTTACTCACTGCGCTGTTTCTGAATGAAAAACATTATTTTCCTGACGTAACTTCTAATTTTATTTGAGGAGCTCAATCAGGGGGCTCGCTTGCACAACGCAGAAGATAGGGGGCTTTTCGGTGATACACCCCTGTTGTCGGCGATGAAAGCATAGGCCTGGTTTCAGAATGTTGTTTGCATTGGATGTTGTATACTTTGAAGGTGAAGTCGTAAATACTATGTCGCGGGTGTGATGACTGATGACTCATCAACAAAACAAAACACTGCGTAAGCGCCTTTGATATTTTTACAGACAGTGGGTTGCCTCTGGACTTTTTTTTTTCCACTGCTTCGCGGGTATTTGCTGCAATGTCGGTTGTAGCTGCTAGCGTTAGCTGGCTGCCGGTTCTTCATGGGGTGAATGAACCCCATGAAGACAGGATCCGGTTTTCAGGTTTTTCACATCTCTTATTATCCGTTAAGCTGGGAAGAGTTTTTATTCTGCTCTGTTCTTCCCCTTCAGTCAACAGAAGAAAAGGCAAAACATCCGTGAATTCACATCATCGCCAAAGATTCCTGTCAAGTATTAGAATCAATACCAATAAAACGATCAGTTTTATTACCGATGAGGCCTCCGACCATGAAATGACAGCGCTATACAGTCATCAGTATGCAAACCGATCAGCCAAAACATTAAAACCACCCGCTTAAATTTGTACAGGTCCCGCTTTTCATTGTTGAATTTGCCTTCTTGAATAAACCCCTGGTCTTCTGTGCGATCGGAAACCAGTTGTCCTTCCTTTGATCACTTTTTGTACGCACTCAGGCTAGGAACCCCCAGCAAAACCTGAGGTTTAAGGAGATGTTTGGATCGATCATAATTCGGCTCTAGTCAGAGTCAGAAGGTCCTCATACTTGCCCCTTTATCATGCTTCCCGCACATCAACCTGAGGAACAAAATGTTCACTTGCTTCCAAATGCTGCTGCTCACATTTAAGATGACTTTGTTTCCCGAAAAGCGCGATACATACAAAGAAACTGCAGGGCTGCAAGAATTCCCAAATTTGTGCTTGGCGATGCAATCTACGCAAATTTGAATAACTCCTGACATTTGGGTTACTCACTCTGACAAACTCCGGACATTATTAAAGAGATGGAAGAGTTATCGGAACCGTCTGCGTCACAACAAACACAAAGCAGCAGTTTCTTTTACTTTGCTCATGGTTGTTAGCAGTGTGAGAAAGTTGATCATCATTTCGGTATATTTGCGTTAATCACACGAGTGACGCCAGTGAGTCTAAATTGGCTATTGCAAGAATGAACCGTCGAGTCATTCTACTGGTTCCTGTGTGAAGCCAGCGTATTCAATTCCTTTCGCTGAAGCGTGCAAATTCTACTTTCACTATTTATATAATCATAATAATAATAATACTAATAATAATAAAGAGAAAAGATAATTGCTATTATTATTATATGCCTGGAATGTCAAAGATAGTATGGAATCGTCATTGCCGTCACCCGCAGATCCTTCATTGTGGATCGTCCCACAACCAGTAGACCAAGGTTGGACCCCCTCCCCCGACAGGGTCCTTGACCAAGACGGCACTTCACCGCCGACCGCTCCCTCAGAGATGGGTTAAATGCAGATACGACTTTCACAACGTTGTAATAGATAATATGTTAACTTAAAAACTATGTCATGGATGATTTTCAATAAAGCAAAACCATATAAAGCAAAGGAAGAACTGGATTGATTTTAGGAAACTTCTGTTGAATGTTTCCAACACTAGGGGGAGCTCTATCTCCACAAGATTTGGGTCATATTTTCCCTACTGTTGCTCCGACAGTTGGTCCATGTTTAGGTGCTTATGAATGGACTGGAAGAGATCTACCTTTCTGATACAGTAGATCAGTCCAATGGTTTATATTGGACTTACTGTGGGGAACATCTGTCAGTGGTCATACTCCAGTGGCAGAACCGGTTTTTCTCCTGACTCAGGTGAAAAGCAGGAGAAAACCAATTAATGGATGTTTCTTTCTTTCAATAACTTCCTTGAATGTCTTCCTTCTCGTTTGCTTCTTCGTTGTTTTGAGGAACCGGCGCTGAGATCCGTAAAGGGTCAAATTCCAAAATAAGCAGCTCAATCAGTGACATCGTTCTGAGCTGCTGCTACTGTGACTCCCACTCATGTGCTCCCTGGTGGTGACGGAGCCCAACCCAGCAGGCAGTGAGTGACAACGGTCAGGAATCAGCAGCTGACAAACTCACGGATAAGCCGGGCCAATCGACGGGTCTGTGGAAGAGGAGCTAGTCACGCATGCAGAACCTGCAGCAGCGTCTTTTTCTGTGGGTTAACATGACAGACGCCGCTGATCGTACGCCGCAAGGAACGGCAGCGGGTCTGAATAAACAACCCTCCTCCCGGCGTCCTGGCCCTGGATCCAGTCCACAACAAGATTTTCATTTTATAACTGATTCGCTAATAATTAAACAAAAGCAAAGCAAAGACGGTTCTGCAGAGGACTGGAGGGAGTCTGACGCTCGGAACTGATCCTCAGATCAGGAGTCTTTAGTCTGAGAATTAGAGAAAAAATAAAGATTGCGTTAAACTCCTGTCATTCGCCTCGTCGGTGTATGACTGCGTGAAGGAGACGTGTCAACAGCGGCGACTTCAATCCTCAACACTGTGTTTGTTGAGTGCAGCTGAGAACCAGCACGACCTACAACTAATGGAGCGCCTGAATGCATCATGTGTCGAGTGTAAATATTCCGGCTATCTTCACTGGGCAAATAAAAATTAACCTGACAGATCCGTTTCCCCTCCGAACAAACAACTGGGAAAGTTTTGGAGTCGTAAATCCCAGAAGGAACCTGCGCCGGTTATCCCTCCAACTCTTCCTCAAATCTGACTTCAATGAATGATTATAAAACTTTAGGAGGGGATAGCTGCAGCCCCCGACTGAGGTTTCAGGACACTTAGTATTTTCGCTAACCATCACTCTCACCCTAATGCCTCACCAGAACCCTCATCATCACTCCTTATGCCTCACCCCAACCTTCACCCTTACCCGTACCTCATCCTGTCACCCTCACGCTAATGCCTCATCCCAACCTTTCAAGACCCTTAGTTTTTCACTCACCCTTACCCAAACTATCACCCTCATCCTAACGCCTTACCGTAATGCCTCAGCCTAACTGTCACCTCTACCACACCCTGACGCCTCTCCCTAACTGTCACCCTCACTATAATGGCTCAACCCAAACCCACCCTAACCGTCACCTTCACCCCAACATCACCTTAACTGTCACTCTTACCCTAATGCCTCACCTCAACCTCACCTTATACCGTCACCATCACCCTCAACCCAACCTCACCTTATACAGTCACCATCACCCTCAACCCAACCCCACCTTATACCGTCACCATCACCCTCAACCCAACGTCACCCTAGCTGTCACCCTCACCCTAATGCCTGTCAAATGGACTCGTCAAAGCAGATACTGTAACACATGATCACTCCGAGTTTCCTTCATATACGACAGATGCGAGAACATTAAGTCAACAACTGGTGGGTATAGCGTCACGTGATGGATGTGATACGTGCCAGCAGCGTTCCCCTGGACTAACGGAACACGTCATAATTCATCCCGAAGCGATTAGCGAGACATTTTACAGAACGACCCGGTGATAAACACTCGTTATCTGAAGAGGAAGCGTTTCCTTATAATGACTAACTGACTCATAAAACGATCAGGGTACAGTTAGCTGCCATGTTCAGATTGCTTGATGGAATTTATTGATTTGTTCGGTGTTTTCATTTGTGAACCTTTAATTATATCAATGAAAAGTCGGGTATTATGGAATCGCCGTCGCCGGCCTTTGAGTTATCATGATAAAGCAATAGCTCTTACAAACTATTTCATTGATTATTTACAAATTGTATACCCTCATAAATCTAGATGCGATGAAGAACTGGAATGATTTTGGGGAAAGATCGGTTCTATATTTCCAGCACTAGGGGGAGCTTAATCTCCAAAAGTTTTCAGCCATAATATCTTAACCGTTGGTCCGAGTTAGTCCAATCAGGTGCTTAGAAATTTTCTGCCGGAGATTTATCGTTTATATAGATAGATATTTCACACATATAATATACATTTTAATCATCTCTGGGACTTTTCTTGTGAAAATTACTATGGACATGACTTCACATTTAATTTGAAGAGATTGCTTGTACAAAGCAGGGGACTGGGGGCTTTGCGAGGATATACCTTTACTATTGAAGATGGCAGCGTAGAACCAGTTCATAAGTTTTTATTCTGTATTTGAGAGCGTTTCCTGGTACAACAGACAACAAGATATGACTGAGTTGATGCGAGGTCACATGACAAACTTTGTCATGAAGCGAAAATGTGATTTAATGAGAGAAACGTTTTCGTTTTTTGTCTTTGCTTTAAAGTTAAATGGCTCAACCAGGCTCAGAACGGAAACCATCATTTTCAATTAGACCAGTGTAAACACATACTTTCAATACGTGACACAGTTTTTTGCAGCGTACACGTAGTCAACTTAATTTAAGAAGAATGTAAATGAAATGCTGTCGGCTCCGTCTACTCTCTTATCAGAGATTACGCTAACGTTAAGCTACATTACACACAAGGGCAAATTAGCATCAAAGTCATTATCTTTATATCACGCTTGTGTACTTTTACGCATCCTACTGCGTGTTTGTAGTACGAGTGTGTCTGTTGTGGCATTAAGGGAACAATATCTGTGCAGGCCAGAGCAGCGTTGTCGCCATCCAGGATTATCATAAACACACACGCACACATACACACAGAACACACACACACACAGGCATGCATGGATCAAGGCACGTATTGTTGATTCCCCGGAGAAAGCAGTCACAAACGGACTCTGAAATGCAGAGAGGAAGCGTCGGGTCTCGCTGCGGAGGAACTTCAAAGGTCCCAGACGGGATGCTCATTTGCTCCGGGAGATTTTCTATTAAGATGCTCTTGCAGCAGTGGCACCACAGCAGGACTATCACACATCTAGGAAGCCCCGATTCTGTTTTAACTCCCTCCGTCCCGTCTCCTCCTCAAGCTTTGCCTCGTTTTTTCTTCTTCTTCCTTTTCCACTCGAGTGAGAAATATACAGTCCACACATGTTTGACGTCGCTCTCCACATCAAACAGCCTCGACGGACTGTTTGTTTGTCCGACGGTCCGATACTGATCTCAATGTCATGTGTTGTTTTAGTCCCGGCTTTCAAGTGTCCCAGCCATTCATGGCCTCCCTCCCCCCTGCCTCACTTTTATATGTGCTTCATCTCGAAGATGCATCAAGTGATAATAATACTTGCTCATAACTTATAAACCTCATAAACTTCCGTTAAGGGCTTCATGTCAGGCTTCTTAGCGAGTGTGTGTTGCCGGTCCCGTCTGGTTCCACGCAGTCATTAAGTCTATATAGACAAGTCATAAACATAATTGACTGATAAGGAGGAGGAGACGTGATGAATTAACCTCAGCTTATCCCTCACACACGCACACACACACACACACACGCACGCACGCACGCTCACACATACACGCACGCACACACACACACACACACACGCGGTGATGGGTTATCACAGGCCATACACAAACAAAGGGGCAGACGATCCTCCGTCTAAAGTGGTAAATGTGCACCAATGCAACAACTGCATACCTGAACACCCTAACTGTGTGTTTGTGCGTGCGTGTGTGTGTGTGTGTGTGTGTGTGTGTGTGTGTGTGTGTGTGTGTGTGTGTGTGTGTGTGTGTGTGTGTGTGTGTGTGTTTAAATGAAGCGGGTAAAGAAAAAAAAGAAATTAAACTGAAGATATGAGAAAAGTAGTGAGTCATACTTGGCTCTGACTCAGACAGGGATGGTCAACCGGTCGAGCACAAACCCACGCCTGTGCAAAGAGCTTCACACCAATATGATGACTAACTTATTGGCCTGATGGCATCAAACAGGTTTCCCCGCTACTCCGTCCCTGCCGCTCGGAGCAACTCTTTCACATGTTTCAGGTAGAGCATCACTGTGAAAAGAGAACTTGTTGGATGAATGAAAAAGATTACTTCAACTGGTTAACAATCAGTTAAACTGGGCCAATGCTGTCGTCCCCTGACTGTAAGTGTGTGTCCCTGAACAGTTATGTTTCTAATAAACAGTGTTTTTCGATAAAGAAGCCCCCCACTTCTGTGATTAAAATAAGAAATAAGAGACTATGATATGATAAATGCAAGTTAGATCTCGTCAAGGAGATTCATTTGCACCAAATTTGGACTAAATCGGACCAACGGTCAGGAAGTTATTCCAGAAAAACAGTGTTTTTCATTTTTTTTAAAAGCTCCCCCTAGGGGGTAAAATACTAACTGCAAAAGTAAAACATGATATTTACAAGACAGAGCTCCTCCAGTCGATTCATATGCATCAGTTTTTCTTCGCACCAAGGTCTGCGTGGGTCTTAAATGTGTGAATGACCAAGGAGGTGGTTTTTGGGAGTTATTGCAATAACACAAATAATCTAGGGAGTCTAAGTTGATTAGCAATTTTCTTTTTACAGTGCATGATTAGACATCAAAAGCATTTAGTAAGTGAAAATCCAGCTTTGGCAATTCTTCAAATCTGTTGTTGATGAATAATTACTTTTACTCTGTGACACAGTTAAGTATTTTGAAGTTAATTTTATATTGTTACCAGTGAACTAATGTTTATTTTACAGAATAATATTTTACAACTGGTTTTGCTCTAGAATAAAACTGGTTCACAGACACTATTTAAGCAAAAAACTGAAAAAAAGTTTTTTGCCTTTTGAAAAAGTTCTGCATTCAGATAACAACGTAGCGAAAACGATTCCCGTACACATGGACCCGCAGAAACGACTGAAAACACAGTAGTGTGTTTGACAGAGCAGCAGTTGGAGGATTCCTTTTTCAATCTTAAAACCACAGAAGAAGACATTCCCTTACGTAGGTTATTAGGAAGGAGTTGTGACGCAACCGCTTTCACAAGAGTTGCTTTCTTACCAGTTTACACGGAGACAGAAACTATGGTGTTTCCCAAAGATCACACACCGGGACCTGTTTCCAAAACTTTGCGTTTTCAGCTCCTGAAATACGCCGTTTTCATGTAAAAAAAAAAAAAGGCCAAAAAGTTTTATGTGAAAACCATCATCTTGTAAACGCCCCTCAGATCGGTTCAAGTACTAATCGTGTTTACATTGATCTTATAATCCCTTTAAATGTCCCAATCAGATCAGGATTAGAAACGTAAGACGGCAAAAGGACATGAAACATAATGATGTTAAGTAAACTCAAATAATCTTTTCTTTTATTTGTGTCCTTTCTGAGGGTCATACCCTCGAAAAACATTCTCTTATTGTGAATGGCCTCAAGATTTTAATATAAAATGGAAATTCCCAATCTCTTAAATGAATCTAATGAATAAAAATGCTAAAAAAAAAGATTAAAAAAAAACTTTCATAGAGCTATTTTATACTTGGATGTGGTCTTCTTTACATGTGAATTGTTATGAGTTGTAACTCGGTGTGATGTTTAGAAACGTATATTTTTGTTTACTCCTTCAGACATATTGGTGTGAAAAAGGGAAACTTTGGCGTTTTTGAGGTTCCCTGGAAGGATATCCAGGCGGATAAGGTAAAAAAGAATGGGCCGCGTTTACCGCCGATGGAAGTGGTTTTCTTCATCAAGCTCTTATTTTGGTAATTAAGCTGACATCATTGCTAACTTGGTTTAGATTTAAAATCTGGAGCTATATGTGGTTAAAGTGTTACTTCTACAAACGCTGCCCCACAACTTACCTACTTCCTGTAAATTAATACACAACTCTAAAGAGAGGTTTGGTAAACCTGTGCAGAAACAGCTGACAAAAAAAGCTCTTCACAGAGTTACTCTTACTTTGAATACAGGAAAAAAGACTTTACTAATGTGAGTTTAAACTTTTAAAGAGTGCATCATAATGTTAACAGACTCAGAGCTCCAGGACGGATGTTAACAGCAGGTTACTTACCTCTGACTTATTTTTAGAACCAAAATTATGATAGAATCTTCTAGTGTGATGCCCAGAAACTTACCTTATTGTTGTCCTTGTCCTTGGACTCTGCTGCATGTGATCAATCTCCACTCAACCATGAAGACGAGCCTCCAAACCTTCCCAGTGTGCCAATTGTGTAATATCAGATTTCAACACTGAAACATACTGCCCCCCGGCGGCTGCTGCCGGAAACGCAGGGACTCGTTCATAATGGAATAAAATCTAGTCATCATTTATGCAACATTAATGCAGCTAAAGTTCATGAGAGCAAAGGGTAAATGACTCATTCTCCAACTTTACACTGTCAAAAAAAACCTCTGTTATTCAAAATTAAATATTGGCAGCTGTGTACGTCAGAATTCTGCAGCAATAATTCAAGACATTATGGTAACTTAACTTAAAAAAGGACAGATCTGCTGTAATGTTGTTTACAGCAATAATGTAATTTGCCGTCATTTCATACATAAAATGAAGGTGAATTACGATGAATTCAGATGTTTTTAAACCTCACTATTATACACTGTTAACATTTTTGTTTCTCTCTTACTAAACATTGAAGGTTTTCTTTTTCGTCTTAAAGTAAATTAAATATATATATATATATATATATATATATATATATATATAACAGTAAAATCTTTAATTCAGACAGAATTATTTGCATTAATTGCTTTTGACATTATGGTATTTTTTTTGTTAATTTTCCCAAAAGCTACAGTAAAATGAAAGTTAATAACTGTATTTACTGCATTTTGAATTATACCGTCTATTACTGTTGCACTGACTGTCCTTTTTTACAGAGTGGCATTTAAGTTAAAGTGAACAGTAAAAAAAACCTTAACTACATTCCTTTCTAAAGAAAGAAAATGTTAAAAGTGGATGATTGATAAAATTCTTTGATTTCCAGGTTGAAAAATGTCTAAATTTATTGCAATATGCTGTCCTTAAATGTGCCGTCCTTGTACTGTAAACAGGTTTACAGTAGGTCTGTTTTCTCTCATGGGACCGTAAAATGCACGGTATCTTTTTTATTTTTTACTTTTTACAGTGCAGGAACAAACACACGCTGGAATCCAGCAGCGGTTGTGCAATACGTAGAAACATGAGCACATAAACACACCTTCTTCATGAGGCAGGCGAGTTTCCAACTAAAACATAACTCTGTCGCCACAACAGTTTGCCCCCGCTATCGCTCCAATATAGATTTCTATCTTTACTTAGTGACCAAATAATGGAGAGAGACGCGTTCCTGAACCTCCAGCTGGGAGACACTCCCCAGATCTCCGTGGCGACGACAATGTTACTGTTCCCTCCTGAATGAAAAAGTAAGAGGGGGTCCGAAGATGAGGCAAGTACTTATGAACGTAACGAAACGTAGACCAGACTGAGATTGAGATCCAATTTCATTTCAGAATCCGGGAGAAAATCAGTTGGAGTCGTTCGTTGGGCGGGAGGAACCGGATCAAAGGCTCCCAGCCACCAGTCAGGAAGGTTGGAGGCAGTTTTGAAAATTCGAAAGTTGGATCCGGCTCTCACCTAGTTGAAGCAGAGCCAAGAGTCCGACACCCAAAAAAGTGTGACGGAGAGAAATCTCGTGCCGCATTCCTGAGGAATCTTGGCCCATTCCCGATGGGACAATATTCCAGGTTTTATATCCTGTGACCTTCAGATCCCACCAGAGATTTTCTACAGGATTCAGGTCAGGTGTCAAACTTCATTCCCTGTTATCGCTCCAGAGAACAGAATGTCAGAACCTCTGCTTCTTATCTAGATGGTTCTGAGTTACTGGAGAAACCGCTCTTATGTTTTCGGGTCGGCGATGGAAGTTCTTTAGAGTTCTTTTTAGGGCAACATTTAGTGTATGTGGAAAAATGCTTGCGATCTGCCGTGTTATATTGTTGGTAAACAAACTTCTGTTTGCTGCAAAGGAACATTCAAATTAAACTTTAACGACAGTTGTCGACAGCCAAACCGGTCCACACCGACCGAAAGGCTAATTTCACATGTAGCGCAAGCAGTCTGCTAAGGTTTGATGATCAGCCATAACAATAAAACCCTCCAGCCTCGTAATGCATTGCTCTTCGTTGTAAACAGCTCTGTGATGTCCTGATGTTTTTGTGATCCGACACTTTTCTATCAGAACCAGCATTAACCTCATCGGGTATTTGTGCTACAGTAACTCCTCCGAGGGAGTGGACACTTCACGTGGGTGAGTCTTGGGCACGCATGACCCAGTAGGTGGTCCTTCAAGCGTCCTAACTTTAACCACGTTGGTAGATTCTAACCACTGCAGACCAGGAACAAAAACATAGACTTGCAGATGATTTTCATCAAACCATCATAATTGGCCCCTGTCAGAATTCTATAGATCCACAATTTCCGTTGTTCAAGCACACAAACATCGGGAGAAAATGTTCCCTTTCTGCCTGATACATCCCACTGAGAGGTGCCATAGTTACCACAGAATCAAGGCCATTCTGACCTGTGGGTGGTTGTAATGTTCTGGCTGGTCTGTTTAAATCGTGCGCGATGGCTTCACTTTGCGATCGATTGACTTGCATTGTATGCGTTTAAAGTATTTTGGATAAAAGCTCGTCGCCACAATCAGTCCGAGCAGGATCTTAGGAAGGAGAGACGACTTTGTTGTCCATCATCTCATCTTCATCACTCGGTGTCGAAGGTTAAACGGAAAAAATTCAATCTAAAATTGTTGTTTTGTCCTATAAAACAAATTAAACGCACTACAATACTCAAAGCCGGAGCATCTACAAGAAAACGAAAAGAAAAAGTCATAAAACAGCAGAGCGGAGACATCCTGATATCCGTCCTGCTGCTTGATAAGATCCTCCTCGTAAATACGGTAATAAAACCTGTGTCTTTATTTACTCTGTCTGTTTAAGAGCTGCCAGCCTTAAGTTGCGCAAGACTGTTCAAGTCAACAAAAGGAACATCTGCTTTGTTCCGTATATGAATGAGGACGTCAGCAGAGGTGGTCTGGGCTTCATTCAGATGATGGGTCTAGAGAGAAAGGCAGAAAGTTTCCCTCTTACTTCTTCTCCAGTTTTCTCCAGAGTTCACACAACGTCTCCGGAGCTTCACAGCTCAACATTGTTCCCGTCTTAAAGGGGAACAAAGACCAGGACGCCTCGCTTTGGAGGTTCTCCAGGCCTTTCGAGCTGGGAGGAGAACCCCTCCAGAACCGACCTGAGGGCTTATACACCGTTAAAAGAAAAAAAAACATATAATTTACGGTAATATACTGGCAGCTGAGTTTGCTAGAATTTCACTGTTAAAAATATGTTGACCATAAATAAGACATTATGGTTAAACGCCCCCCCCCAAAAAAAAGATCCTGTAATTCTCTTTACAAGGACAATAAATAAAATCCGACATAGTAAACTAGAAAAATAAACAGTATGTCACACATATAAACTGTATTTATGACTTCCCATCTGGGAAGAAATGAATAATACTTTAACGGTAAATTCTTGTTTGCGATATTACAATATTTTTTGTATATTCACCTTATAAATCAGTTTTCAACAGATTACGCAACGTAATGCAATGTCCTTGTAAGCAGGTTTACAGTATATCTTATCTTACCGCGTTTGTTTTTGCTGTAATGTATGCGCCTGGTCTGGAAATGCCTTGGGATCCCCTGTGGTGAGCTGGAGAGTGTTGCTGGGGAGATGGACGTCTGGAATGCCCTCAAATCCTGCTGACACCACGACCCGACCCGTGTCTGACACCCCAAACCAAAACTGGAGTGGAAACCCACCATCATTCCACAGAACCCGAATGAAACTCCCAACTTTTCTACAATATTGTAAGAATTGGGCAACACTCTGTGCGATGTCTTCATCAACTGAGCAATACACGTTTGTTTGACAACTGTCGTCAGTGCAATGCAGCTACTCTGTGTGACGACTGTAAGTACTGCGCAATACTGCATTGTTGGAGTATTAGACATTTTTCTTCTTTACACACTGTCAAAATTGTACGTTACCAAATGCCAACGGAAATCAAGTTGCCTCATTCTTATAAAGTAGAGAAACCTGATGTTGCTCAACCTTCGCTGCAGCAGGTAAGGCAACGGTAAGATGTCCAAAATGTACCTGGAATTTTTTTTTTAGCTTAATAAACAAATAATAGTTTCTTTCTACAGTTAAAGTGTATTTTGAACCTTAATTCACACAAGCTACATAACGCTACGCTAGTTCACGATAGCTATTGCTGAAAAATTCCTGTGGCGAGACACACGATGTCAAAATAGGTGAGCTGGTGGGCTTTGACCACTGCTGATAAACTCAGCCAGCTAGAAAGTAACGTGCTAAAATTATTCTAGTGTACGTAGATATTCTATGAGCCGGCTAGCACACTCGCTAGCTTTCCTGCAATTTAGCCTAGCTACCTAGTCAGTTATTTCACGAGTGACGCTGACTCACCGGACGTGAGTCGGTTGGTTAGCTGCAATATACAATAAAGGAGGATTTGAACCCAGAACCTTCTGCTGTGAGGCAAACCGTGCTCCACGCTGTGTCATCATGTCGCTCCAACACGTTGGGTAGTTTCATAAGCAGGTAAATATAAATACCTTATTTGTCACCGTAAAGAGACATTCTGATATATTTCCAAAACATTACTTCAAAAAGTAAATCAATTAAATGAAGTATTTTCAGGTTGGACGTGTAATTCATGAATCAGGACACGTGACATTAAAACCTCGGGTTTGAGGGGAAACGATTAAATCTGAAGAAATATTAACTTTATTGTTTCCTGAGGAGAATTTTTCATGATGAGTTAAAACAGGTTTGGACTGGATGACATGGTGTCACATTGAGAGTGAGACGTGTTTCAGGTTTTACAGTGTAAAAACTATTAAAAGAAGAAACCAAACTCTGTCTCTCTAATTTATTAATTCATTAATTTAATTAATTCATTTTTCTGTGCTGATAAGATGGACTTTATTTAATGAACTCGTAAAAACAACAATCGACTCTCTGCCTCTCGTGTTCGTCGAACCCTGTCTTGGTTTTCAGTATCACGACTTTTCCCTTACGTCCATCTTCTATAAGACGAGCCGTTCACACACACACACACACACACACACACACACACACCTTATATTCACATATTATGGTGGCCCCTTGTGTGATTTTGAATGTGTCTTTGAATTTGAGTCTGTGTGTGTGCGTATGTGTGTGTGCGTATGTGTGTGTGCGTATGTGTGTGTGCGTATGTGTGTGCACGTATGTGACTGTGTGTTTGTGCGTATATGTGTGCGTGTTTGTGTATGCGTGTGTGAATTTGAGTGTGCGTATATGAGTGTGTGTATGTGAGTGTGTGTATGTGAGTGTGTGAATGTGAGTGTGTGTATGTGAGTCTGTGTATACGACTATGCGTATGTGAGTGTGTGTGAGTATGCGTATGTGAGTGTGTGTATGTGAGTGTGCGTACACGAGTGTGCGTATACGAGTGTGCGTATACGAGTGTGCGTCTATGAGTGTGTGTATGCGAGTGTGTGTATGTGAGTGTGTGTATGTGAGTGTGTGTATGTGAGTGTGTGTATGTGAGTGTGTGTATGTGAGTGTGTGTATGTGAGTGTGTATGTGAGTGTGTATGTGAGTGTGTGTATGTGAGTGTGTATGTGAGTGTGTGTATGAGTGTGTGTATGAGTGTGTGTATGTGAGTGTGTGTACGTGAGTGTGTGTATGTGAGTGTGTATATGAGTGTGTGTATATGAGTGTGTGTATGAGTGTGTGATTGCACACTGCGTATGAACAACTGTGTGATCAAAGCTGACAGGTCTGGAGGTCAAGAGGGGCGACAGCCGGAGCTGCAGGCACAGAGGAGAGGACACAACAAAAGATTCCTAGAAAGAACATTTACTCTGAAACGTTGGGTTGAATTTAGTTTGAGGTATGAAGATGTTTAAATGTATTATTATTATTATTATTGTTACGGGTTCGGCATGAGAACGTTTAACGTCGATCCAGACACACGCCTTTAACGTCACATCCCCCGCACGAATCCTCTTTTCCCTTCGGTTTGACTTCAGGTAACGAAGAAGGGCAAAGTGAGGACAGACAGGTGGGTTAAACCTGACCAACTGGGTTTCCTCTCATCCTCATGGCTGACTGGAACGATTCCAAGAAGCCAGGAACCATTTTAGGAAATGCATAAACTTTGAACCGGTTCGACGGGTTTATTAAAAAGCATTGGAAAAAAGCCAAATGGAAATGGAAACTTGGGATGTGAAAGTTTGAGTTCACACCACTGAGGATTGTTTTTTAAATCATCTAATGTATCGTGAAATGTGTGCCAGGTTTATCAATATTTCATTATATAAAATAAAAATATGAATTTAACTGGTAACTCTAACGTTGGTGCTAGAATTAAAACAGTATCTCCTCCAGTCCACTAGATGGCGCTGCAGGGCTTTTTTTTTCCTGACGAGGGCAGCAAAGATGATGGTCAGCCAGAGGATTTTCAATAAAAGATGGAAGTATGGGAGGAAAACAAAGTGATAGACAAAGTCCACGTTTGGACAACATGAGAGGAGCTATTTGGAGGATTTCAACACGGATGAGATGAAAGAGCGACACATTCCGTCACATACTTAATGCGGTTTGTTTGCGTTGGTGTGAACGCAGTCCGAGACCTCGGAACCGGACCAAACATCTGTCCTGGAAATGCCTTGGGATCCTCCGCGATGAGCTGGGGAGTGTTGCTGGGGAGATGGGCGTCCAGAATGCCCTTAAAGCCTGCTAACGCCACGACCCAACCCAACCAAACCCAGCCATCAACATCTTAGCGGTGTCTGAGACCACCAACCAGAACTGGACTGAGAATGTTACTCCAGATATTTTCCACAACATTGTAAGAAGTGTGCGATACTCTGTGTGCGATACTCTGTGTGCGATACACGTTTGTTTGACAACGGTCATCAGTGCAATTTAAGATCATGTTCACACCGGCCTCGTTTAGTCCGGTTTAACCGAACCCTGGATTGTCTACCCCCCTAATGCGAACATAGTCCGAGACCTCTGACGTGGACCAAACAACCGGACTCTATTCCGCTTGTAAAACGCGAGTCGCTTACCCAAGTTCCATTATAAACCATTAGAGGACACAAACATGGCTGCTTCTTCTTCTTCTGTGGTGCTTTACAGCAGCTCCATTGCTGCCCTCTGCTGGAGCTCCTCAGTTATGTTGCGTTAGGGGAAAAAGGGTCTAAATGTGGGACATAGACGGTCTACGTTTCTGCTAGGGAGCAGAACAGAACAAAACTCCAATATAACAGATGAGTAACAAAACTAGACGTGTAGAACTTGGTTTCTTCTTCTTTCGGTTACAAAGATAAAAGTACAACAAATACTTCTCTGATTGTCGTCTGTTGGATATTTTGTAGGTAGCCTGAAAGATAAGTGGCTGCTATAACTTTAGCTTTAATTTAAAAAAAAACAAAAAAAAAACAGATTTGGAGCGGTCCTGCAGTGTTCTGGAAAATTTGAGGAAAAATTGGGGGAATTTTCTTGTGTCAAAATAGGAACAATATAAACACAGAAGAAGAATTACCAAACATTTCTCTGCATTCATTCATTGTATTACTGCTTTTGCAAAAATCACTATTGAGGTTTTTTGTTTTTTTTCATGGCCTAAATACTAATAAATATAAATAAAGTATCTAACTTCTTATTGTAGAACGTTTGTTTTTATTATTAGTCAGCATCAGGATATTGTAACCGGTGTGTGTGTGTGTGTGTGTGTTCCACTGGGAGCAGTGCTGGTTGAAAAGTCGGACAGCTGGTGGCAGGAAGGACTCGAGGTAGACCTCCTTCTTGAGGTAGACCTCCTTCTTGAGGTAGACCTCCTTGTTGAGGTAGACCTCCTTCTTGAGGTAGACCTCCTTGTTGAGGTAGACCTCCTTCTTGAGGTAGACCTCCTTCTTGAGGTAGACCTCCTTCTTGAGGTAGACCTCCTTCCTCACTATATACGGTATTTTCCCCCACCGCCGATGAAGGTGTTGCGTAACCGCCCCATCAGCGTTCTGGCTGGTTGAGTCCCGGCTTTCTCACACGGCTGCCTCTGTTGCGTCTGCAGGTGATAAACAGGCGGAGACAATCCGTCATTAGAGCAGACATTTGTAAATTAAGATCACTTCCACCGTCCGTGTCAGCCCGGTTTATCCCCTGGCTTCTCAGGTGCATGTTTAAACACACTTCCTGGTGTTAATCATTCCACGTCACTTCTGTTTAGCTCCTCAATGTGTCACGTCCACGCAGGCGCCGCACCTTTAACGTCACCGCAGCAGGAAGGTATGCTGCCTGCACAGCTGGTTGGACTTACCGTCGTGCGACGGCTCATTTAAGCGGAACTTTGAAGAGAAAAGAAACTGACAGTGAAGGCATCGCGGAAATCAAAGAGAGGATTAGGGGAGTTTTTTTTAATGCAAACTTAAACATTAAAAACCGTCTCATCTCCACAGGAGCATGAATGCCCCTTCTAATACATCTATTATCCCCGCCTAACAAAAGCTATTGTTTCCCACAATGCACCAGTCTACCCGGCGTGGAGAGAATATCCTCGTGAAAGAGGATAAGCCGGCTGGCGGTATCATATACGCAGTTAACACGGCACGTCAAACCCTCGTCATCGGATCCGGCCAGTAAATCAGTAAATCACGCCACAATGGACGCAGGCCGGGTTCTTTCACGCAGGCCACATGAAAAGAGAAGGGGAGAAAGAGGGAAGTCTGACTTCCACGGCGAAGGCCGGCCAGACAAAAGGCTGTGGAGCAGCAGCGCCTCGGGACAAAATCATACGACACTGGCGCACAGGAAATCACCCAAACTGTCCATTGTCTGGGCCAACATCAAAATCCCTCCGAAAAGAGGGGACTGGATGGAAAGACGTGGAGACAGTGGAAGAGGAGAAGTCAGTAAACAGGCATAAACGAAGGTTAAACCCGGAGTAGAAACTTAAAGCCGTGGTAGAACCCTGCCAAGTAGGTTAGAGGTGTGTTGGTGTTTGTTTGTCCTTTAAAAAGATTAGGCAGAGAGAGGATCGATTTGGACCGAGTGACTAAATCCCTCAGGAATCGTACGCTCTGGGGGAATCGTTCCATTTTGCTCGAACATGTGTATTTATATTTGATAAACAGGATTATGTCACGTGAGTTACTCTTACCGGAGTCAATGAAGTCGATGGGAGTACTTATCAACCTTTGCCTCACGATTTACGCCGTTTAATAGGAACATTTTTCTTATTAGTTCAACCACTCAATTAAATGAAGTTGTGCCAGCTCCGAGTAGTTAAGTTAAGTCGACCCAAGTAGGGTTAGTTAGACCAACATAACTGCTTAATACTGAATGAAGTCCATTCGATCGACTGGAAACATTTTTCATGATATTTTTGAAGTTCATTCTAAAATGTATTTATGTCGGTTAACACTTTAAGGGATTGATTTAGTTAGACGCGGAAGTTTGTCTTGTGTTAAATCTCAAATCAAGCATTTTAGAGTCTAACTTATTCATTTAAGTTATTAATATTTGTAATTGTGTCACCACTGGAAGTCATTTTTTTCATCATCATCATCATCATCATCATCATCAACATTTCCCCTTTTTATGGTGCGTTACGTTTATGCAAGAATAAAATAACGTCAGAATCCTACAATAATAACCAAATATTTATTTACTATCCTTTTTTTTCTTTGTTTTAAAGGTCTTTTGAAGATGACAAAAAAACATTTTTATGAAAGACAATTGAAGAATTTCTGAAGCTTCAATTTTCTTATTCTCATCAAATCACGCCACTGCAGAAGAAGAAGAAAATTACTTCAACCAATAACTTGAATGAAATATTTTATTAGTAGTTTAGTATTTTACTAATTGAAGTTGTAGATCCTTTTTTTTTTTGTTCATCATAAAACTTTTTTTTTTTTTTTTTTTACAGTGCATAAGGCGAAAGAAGAAATGTCACTTGTTAGGTGTTTATCATTCATCTACCGTCACTGAACTGAAGCTGCGTTCTTCCTTGTTGGTAAATGAAACCTGAAGTGAAGAGTGTGGAACACGTTACGATCGACACCAGGTGACCTGTAAACCCCTCCCCCTGTTCTGGTTGATGTATTTGAACAGGTGAGTACAGTCAGTCACAGGTAGGCAGGGAGCCAGCCTGTCAGGTAGAGCCTGAGGCTTCATGGCTCTCATCTATTCAGCTACACAACACAGAGAGACAGACGGATCTCCTCTGACCTTCTCACCATCCCTCACTCCACCCCCCACTCAGAGAACGACACACACACACACACACACACACACAGAAACACAGACACACACACACACACACACACACTTTGCGGTCGTCTCTCCTTTGTGTTGTGTTTGTTCTCTGCAGTTGAACGAATGAAGTGTGTTTGTTTCCGACGTATGAGATGCGACCGCAAACTAAGGACACTGTAAAATATGTTTGAGTTTGTTTGATGAACTCAATGAAATCTGGGATTTACAACTAAAATGAATCAATTGAGACTGAAAAATACTTTGTTTTATGAAGTTCTTTAAGTTCATCAACAGTTTTTATTTTTCTTTAATTGTTGAATGATAAGGCCCAAAACGAAAAAAGTGAAACCCCAGCTTTAAAAATTTTTCATATCTATTTCCAAACACTTTCTTTTTTTAATATATTTTATTTTTTTGAAGGTAAAACCTTAAAAAAGCAAATAAATATTTGTTTATTATTGATTCTGATATTTATTTTTATAAGTGTTTAAAGACAAATCATTTTGCACGTTTATGCTTTTGGGTTCTACACTGTAAAAAGAGAATTGATGATTGAAGAAAAAATAACTTCCACTGGTGGTTAAATACATTTTTAATACTTACATTGACAAGTGAAATGACTTAATTTAATTGAAGTTACTGGCTGAAGTATTTTCTCCAAGTTCATAACCAATTTTCTTTTTACAGTACATGATCAGACCCCAAAAGTATTTTTTTTCAAAAATGAAGTGAAATTCCAGCTTTGGAAATTCTTCAAATGTCTTTGAAAATGAAGTATTAGAATTTTTTGACTCAGTAAAAACTTTTCTTTTCTTTTCACAGTGTATAAATGAACCACATACCCGACGTTCTGTCTGGTCGAAGGATTAAAATCCGACACAACGGCTGCATTTCACTGAAGAAAGACAGAAAGATGTTATTTAAAGGTCCAAAACGGCAATGTTTGTTAATTGTATGTAAAAAAAACAAAATTCAAACTTATAGTCAAGAAGCGATATTCTATAAAACCCCAAAAGGTCAAAAGGTCCCCCGGAAACCATGAAATGAGAGAAATCCCACTGATGGAATGCGCCTCGGGGTTCCTTCACACACGTTTGGTTCGATTAAAATCAAGCTGCGGAGCCATTATTCTGGTTGAAACGATTGTGAAGACGCCCAGTCAATCAAACTGACGGTTTTCCGAAAGAAGACAAGTGAACGCATCGCGGCCGAAAGGCCCAAAACAGGAAGTGATGTCACAAGATGCTACCGAAGAATCATGTGATCCGGCAGCTTGGCTTCAAGTTTGTGCTGATTGGAGGGATTCCAGGTGTCACACTGACTCCACTTAACACCAATCAGCCATAACATTATAACCACCGACAGGTGAAGAGGATATTATTAGAACGTGGGGACAGTTTGGTCAGTTTTTGATTCCCGAAAGATCGTCAAAGGGATTCTTGGGGGATAACACTTTGTTTTAGGTTTAAAGTTAAATTGGGATTAGTATGATAGCTGGGATTATTTAAGTGTTTTTGGTGGCAGAGGTTACCCGTAGGAAAAATGATCTCCTTATGATAGTCTTTTCTCAAGACAGTCTATCTATCTCTGAGCTAGCCCCAGAGGCGGTAACAGAGCTGAATCAGCATCCGTGTAAACGGAGTGTGGCGGCAGGACCGCACAGGGGCGTGGCTATTTGACCGGTTGTGTGTGCGACCCACAACCAGGAGATTCAAGTAGCGGCTATTAGCAGTTAGCAGCTAAAGATTTGACCCAATTTTCAGGCCACATGACTCATGTTTTTTTATTCACGCAATTACAGCCTGGTGTGAATCTCCACGCCTGCTGCCGAA
Source organism: Lophius americanus (assembly GCA_037951165.1). Lineage (NCBI taxonomy): Eukaryota > Metazoa > Chordata > Actinopteri > Lophiiformes > Lophiidae > Lophius > Lophius americanus. The sequence continues at coordinate 154,972 of JBBDHG010000210.1, read as the reverse complement.
CCCCTCAGATGAATATTTTCAGGCTTTTGCTAAGAAAATCTCTTTATGTTTGCGACTTTTATAGAGCTAATGTAAAAGCCGTTCATACGTGCTTCGAACTGGAGAACCCTTAGAAAACAGAATCTACCTGCAGAAAGAGACTGGCGAGCATCTCTGACAGAAAACCGTCATGTTAGCTGGAGTTTATTCTGCGTCCTCAGAGAGTAAACAGTCTAGACAAACACGCGATTGTGAGCGCGAGCTTAAGGAAGGCGACCGGGTCATCGTTACGCAAACGCTGCAAAACAACCATGAAATTAAAGCTCCGTAACCACACGACTCCGCCAGCCCTGAGACAGGTTATTTTTATAACTAGTTCTAACGATCCATTGTGAAGGATCCCTTTAAACCATCAAAGGGCCTCTGTGTGCGAGTGGGCGGGGCCACATGTGCACAAACTCTAAAAACAGCGGAACCGGAGTCACGGTCGGCGCTAAGCCTCCGCTAACCCAGCATTGTTCCTCTGTTTGCTGGAGTCTGAACTCTAGCTACTAGCTTGTTATAATCTTCACGCCAGACTCTTCCCGCTTGACAAACTGCTGTCCTCGTCACAGCGTCATCGCGTGGATTATTATGGGCTGTCAGCGAGCAGCATCGGAGAGCTGGCGGAGAATCAACAGTGAGTTAGGAGGGGGCTCCACGGGAGGCTGTGCAAACAGCCGTCTGTCACGAGTCCATCTCCCCGTCAGACACCAACTGCACTCTGGAGGATATCCTGGACCACGGTCGGCAACATCCTCCTTCGTCGAGACGATGAATATCAGGACACGGATCCGAATTTTGATCCGGGCGTCACCAGCTCACGCAAACAATTTTCACATGCCGATACAAAAGTCAGGGGTGTGATGGAATCGCCGCCTGTCTGTTGCCGTATTGGATGCTTTTGAAATTTTAGAACCACATAGACCTTGGCGCGAGGAAGAACTGGACTGGAACGGCTGTATATTTTCTAACACTAGGAGGAACTTTAGCTCCAAAAGTTCTGGAGTTATAATTTCTTCACCGTTGGTCCAAATTAGTCCAAATATGGTGCTTGAGAATCGGCTCGAGGAGAACTATCTTGGGTCATATTTTACTCTGATAGCTCACATTTCAGTCACTAGGGGGAGTTACTTTTATGAAAAAACCCGGATCTTCGGACATAACTCCCCAAGAACTTCCTTTAGCTGCAAAAAGTTTTCGGCCCAATTATTTCTCAGGCGTTGAACAATTTTCCATCCGAATTTGGTGAAAATGAATCAAATGGAGGAAATCTCCTGTTTATGTCGCATTTCAAGTCAATTTTTTATTTTTGACTTACCAGTGGGAGTTTTTCCTTGAAAAACATTGTTTTTCGGACACATCTGCCTAACGGTTGATCAGAATTATTCTTAACTCGGTGCGTATGAAGGGACTTGAGGAGATCTCTCGTGTTTGTAACATGTTTTACTCAATTTATTTACAAAAAAATAAAAAATAAATCAGACATTTAATAATTCCCATGTAATTTGAGGAGTTCAATCAGGGGGGTTGCTTGCACAACGCAGGGGATTGGTGTATTTTCGGGTACATACCCTTGGTGTCTGGGACGACAGCGTAGGACCAGTTGAACATGATTTGTACGCCGCTCAAAAAAGTAACTAACAAAAGAGAAACTTAAAACACACATTGGATCTCAAAGAATTAAACATTGGGGTTGAAATTCTGAAACATCACACCAGAACGGACTTCACTGAGAGTCGGAGAGGAACGCGGCCATACTCTTCAACCCTTCAGGCGGTTTCTTAAAGAGTTCTTCGGGGTCCAGTCGTGATTGTCTGGAAGCACCTTCCTCCTCTCTCCTGAGACAAATATTCAATTTGAGGCTACGGTGGAAGTCTTCCTCGGTTGGGAGTAGGAGTGTGTGTTTTGCGTCTTCTGTCGCTGTTTGCTGATCTTCACTTGAGCTGTTTGGGGATTAAAGGACGCGGCAGACAAATAAAACCCATTATTACCTCACAGTCGGGCTCTAGTCAGATTAGTCGGGCCGGCAAACAGTTCTGGTGTGTAACGCTTTGGGTCAACTAACAGGTGCTTACTCTGCAATTTGAGAGACATAAGTCTTCTTCATGTGATCCGGCCACAAGGAGGTTCGGAGGGGGGGGGGGGGGGGGTGATGATGATGGTCGTGACCTCTTGGTTTGAGGGCGTCATTAAGTCCTCGGGTTATGTTTTTACCTTTGTTGGTTTGTCTGTTTGTTAATAAGATTAGTGCTAACCGATTTGCATGAAATGTTACCCAGAGGTAGGTTTTGATATTTCCTGGCGACGACTCACATTTTGTGTATGTGACTCCAGAAGCACGTCTCTGGTTCGTTCAGGGAGTCACAGAAGAGCCAAAGAGAACATCCAAGGACCTGCAGGCCCCTCTCACCTCGATAAAGGTCAGAGGTCGTGGCTCAGCTATGCCAAAGACACTGGGTGAGGAGAAAGCCACTGCTGACCCAGAAGAATCCGACTCATCGGATCTCTCAGAGTGTCTGGGGAGAAATTGAGTCAAAATTTAAACGAAAATTCCACCAGAATAACCTCAGACCTTTGGTCAAACATGGAGGCGTCAGTGTGATGCCGTGGAGACGCATTGCTGCTCCAAGACCAGGATGACTCGCCATCTTTTAGAGAAACTTCCTGCGTCCTACTTTGGATTTATACCGATAAATTCTGAAGGAGAAAGTCGGGTCATCATTTTTAAGACATGAATCTCAAGTGGGAGAGAAACGCTTATCAAGGCAAAAAGTGGGTTCTGGAGTGGCCGCAGATCATCCCTACTGTAAATCAGCCTTCATCATCATCGTCGTCATCGTCATCATCATCCCTGAGCAGGAAATCTTCTCTCTCCATATGTTTAAAATACAAAAACAGAAACACACCTGTTGCTTTTTCGCCCGAGTCCTGAAGAAGCAACGTTTGTTCTGTGAGCGAGGAGGGGGTTAAGATGAGCGTGTAAACCATCAGAGGGTTTTCTGGGGGGTTGGGTGGGAATGAGATCCACTCACTCACACACACACACACACACACACACACACACACACACACACACACACACACACACACACACACACACACACACACACACACACACACACACACACACACAGACACGTAGACACACACTCACTCATGTTCCACAAGCCCCTGTTCCCCATTATCTCATGTTGTCATCTCCCCTTTTCAAGATATGGGGATCCTGTGGCAAGACCCCCCCCCCCCCCTTTACTCACACACACATACACACACTAGTGTTCTCCCCTGGGGGGCTTGCTAAGATGAAAGCAGCAGCGGTGGAGGGGACAGGAGGAGGAGATGAAACAGATGACATGATCGTCCTTCACATTCTGGATTCTCCTGTTCCTCCTTTAATTAAGACAAAAGCCTTTTCTTTTTTTTTTTGCCCGTGTCACTTCCTGTAGACTATTTATCACCACCGCACAGCTCAGATGTCCATCAATACCTTCAGTGAATGTGCTTGAACTTTATTACAGGCTTTTGTTTTGATTTTCCGAGTAAAGTTTGAGGTTCAGGTCTGGCCTGGAATCATCCTTTTGTTATTATTATTAATTATTAAATTATACAAAATGTAAAATATGACATTTATCTGATGTGGCTGATTGTGAAAAGTTTATAAAGGAATGAAGCAACACCAACAAACTCCTCAAGCCTGGAAACCTTCTCGTTCTTTGGGGGTGGGTTTTTTTTTATTGGCTTATTGTTTTTTCATGTTTTTGACCAAACTTTAAAATTTCACATTGTTGAAAAAAGTTTAATTAAGTGACTCAGAATCTAAATCTTTATCCGGGTCATGCTCATAATTTGAAAACTCTTCCTTTGCCTGAGATTCAGCCTCACAAAAGAGATAAACTTGACCTGATCGCAATCGTCTCGTTTCTCATACATTCAAATATTTACTTCAGAAAACACAGACGCTTAAATTAGTAAATTCGGTCCACTAGATGTTAATGACCATAATTAATCTGTAGATTATTTATTTTTATCATCACACCTAAATTATTCTTGATGTTGGATGAGTGCAGAAACGAGAAGATCACACAATAACACGTCTGTGAAGAGGAGTAGATAGGAGGTTTGCTGTCGGACACTGCCACCTGGTGGTGACCGGTTGTAACTGCATGACGTCATTCACATGCTGGAAGATGAAATACAATTTAGACTCATTTAAAATGAGTTTTCTAGAATGTAAATTTGTTAAAATCATATTTGTAAGTCAAGTTAATAAAGATGCTAATTCTGCACATGGAACTTAGTAAAGTGATTTAAAAGTTTTGCATTAAAAATGTACAATTAAAAGGAAATAAAAATCTTAAATAATAAGTAAATATAAATATAGAATAAATACAATGTGTATACAATAATTTTTTCAAAGCATTATATAAAAGGAAATGAAAGAAATGTTTTCAATTAAGTATTTTATTTCATAAAACTATTTTTTTTATTTCTATTATAGTTCATTAATAGAAAAATAAGATTAATACTAATTTTATATCTCAAAAATCAATATATAATAAACGATTTCATAAAATAGTAAAAGTAGGGAAATACATCTATGATTAAATAACATAAAAATAAATGAATAAATAAATAAATACGAAATGTAAGTACTAATTTTGTGTTATATAAACGCAAAATTGTATTTTTGATGTATTAATGACATAAATGTTCCTTAAATAAAGACTTAATTATTACTTAATAATTCCTCCACACCTACTTCGCATTATTTTAACACTTAATCCGTTTTAAATGCAGTACCCTCTTTATTTTGTGACAAATACGCAGAATATCTGTTTCATTCAATCACACTTTGTGACGAACGTCGTTTATCACCATCCTCCGCAGCTTTTTTACGACTCAACCACGAGTTTAAACGTTTCAAAACGATAAGTTCACCCCCGATAACTCCGCTGCTGGTTTGGGTGGAGTTAGCTGAGGAGTTAAATGTCTCTAAACACTGTGATGCAGCCTGGGAGGGGGGGGCTTCTGCTAATCTCCTTCCTTCTGTCTGCAGGCGCCTGTGGAACCTTCAGAACCCGACCTGTTTGTGGGTCAGCACCAGGTGAATGAGGGTCATATTCCACGGACCGTTTCTCTCAGTATCGACCTGCATACTGAGCACCTCCACAGCAGGAGACCCTGAAACATGGATCTGACACGGGATAAACGCGGTAAACATATATATCTTGATATCTTGACCTCTGATTGGTCAAACTAAATCTTCTATTGAACGTCGATCTTTGCAATTGGATTTCAAATTTCTTTTGACCAGACAGACCGAACAGACAAACGGTGTTTGAGGATCATCCGACTGAGCTCAGGGGTCCCTCAGGGCGCCGTTCTCAGTCCTCTGCCCTTCACGATGCGGACTTACGACAGAAACGCCAAATCCAGCACAAACCAGCTCAACAAGTTTGCTAAACAGAAACTACTACTAACTACTGCCTCAACCAACTGCGTTTTAGCTAAATCCCAGTTATGTTAGCTGCTGGTTAGCATGTATTAAGAGGGTAATTTTAATAGCGTACAAGGTTTTTTGTTAGCTGAATTGCGACGGAACTAAAGATGACAGAAGCTAATGTACTCGATTGGTTTGTTGCTCGCATGGTAGCTTAATATTATACTAGCTGATGGCTAGGGGCTAGCATGCTCATAGCGGGTGATGTCATGGGTAAGCTGCGCTAATGAGTAGGCTGATTAAAAACAAGCAATTCATCCCGAATTACTGAGCAATAAGGCAGGCTACTGACATTACCCGCTAACAACATGCTAGTCGGCAGTCGGCCAGCTATCAGATAAACCATTAGCTGCGACAGCTGGCGAACATGCTAAGCTAAGCAACATTCTCCTCAGCTATCACGCGGTCCTAAAGAGCTGACGGCATTCTCTGGAACTTTATTAGCATCTGAGAGCATTTAGAGGAGAGCTTACCGAGCAGAACTCACCAGGTCCAGGCGAGAGGAGGTCTGGACTCAGATCCATCACCATGTCGTAACTCTGACCTCTTAATGTTAGCGGCGGCGGTGGTTAATTGAGCTCAGATGCTTTTATATTTAACAAGAGGGGGGCACACCTTCACCTCCATCATGTCGCCACCACCTGCTGTCTGACAGCTGCATGCTGGGATGCCGACGGTCAATGTCCTCTAGGTGGCAGTGACGTCCTGTGGAACAGAAGCACCTGAATGTTTTTCACCCCCACAGGGAACAGGTGTCCTTCAGTTTAAAGGATCAGCCATAACATTACAATCACCTGCAGGGGAGGTGAGAAGCCAGAACCGCGGTTACCGGTCGGTGGGTGGGAGGTGTTCGGGGGCAAATTAACATTTTTGGGTGGAAGAAGCAGAAAAAAGGCAAACGTAAGGATCCCTCAAGCTGAGCCAAACTGAGTTCCCTTTTGCTTTTCAACAGGATGTAATCATTCCCCTAGGCGTGAGATTTTACATCACCGTCCATGATTCATGCATGATTCCTAAAAGGAGTTTACTTCCATAGGAGAAAATACAAACACAAGACCTGGGAACCGGGTTTTAAAATCCCCAACTGCAAATAAGGAGCGCGTTCACTGTGCTCAGGAGGTTTGCATGTTTTTCGATGAAGATAAATATACGTTCCTTGTTGTAACTTGGCAGCGATGCAGCTGTCAAAGCAGACAAAAGATGTGAGTAAAGCAAGTATCGTACGTCTTTGTCTCGGCGTTTTTGTCCCTGATTAAATTGTCTATGGAAAAAGCTTCATAGAGGTTCTGCAAGGAAGGTGTCGGAACATCTAAATCCTCTGCAAAAAAGAAAAAAAAGAAAAGAGGGGGGGGTCCTACACAGCATTAGGCAGGTGGTTTTAATGTTATGGCTGACTGGTGGAAGCTATTTAGGATTTACAGGACCAGTGAATGACGGCGACTCAAGGAGAAAGCCGCTTCATCGTCGCGGCAAGACGAATCCTGATTGTTCAGGTTTGCGTAAACGTCGGCGACATGAACTCTGAGAAGAACCGATGGACCTCAAACGTTTGACGACAGCAGATAGTGAAGACAATATGCTGATAGCTTCTACTCTTACGTCCCTGAAAAGCCCCCAATCCACTGCGTTATACAAGCAATCCCCCCTGACTGAACTCCTCAAATTAAACATGAAGTTTTGTCCATAAAGGTTTTGCATCAAAAAGTTCCTCCTGGTGGGTAAAACATGAACTACGGAGAAGATGGACCTCCTCCAGTCGATTCACCTGCGCCCCATTTGGACTAAATCCGACCTACGGTGGACCTGACTTTTCGGGCATGTGAGGAAGATAAACGTTCCGAGTGTGAACCAGACCACCGCTGCTATTTGAGAAGTTTTATTTTTTATTTTTTTCAGCATTTCTTACAACAATACAGACATAATCACAGAATACATAGTTTTACAAACACAAAGCACACCACCACCTTGGATGCTGCTGCTGCTGCCGCCGCCGTGAGGGAGGAGGACGAGGAGGAGGAGGAGGAGGGAGACGCCGCCGGCTCCTCATCCGTTCTGACCAGAGAACCTGGGAGCCTTTCCTCATCGCAGCAGAACCACGGAAGGACGGTCGCTTTCGCCGACGTCTCTAGACTGTGATCTGAGCGACATGTTGTCCAGGAAGGAGAGGAGAGGAGGTGGAAGGAGGAGGCTCAGTCCGATTAAAGTCCCATCATAGAGGAGTCCATAAAACCAAAACCAAAAAAAAAAAAAGAGCTTTTCCTTGGTCTTTTTTTTGTATCTCGTGGTAAATCACAGCACCTAAATCTTGAGCGTCTAGTCTCGAGTACTTTATTATTCCTTAAAGTTTTTTTTATTCCTGTACAGAGACATTTCAACCAATCTTTTATTTTCTTAAAAATACAGAAGGCTTCTTTAACTCCAGCCATTTTTTTCCCCCCCGAACTAAAAACAGGACATTATATACTTCTGATGGTTGCGTGTGTGTGTGTGTGTGTGTGTGTGGACTCTATGTCATTTACACCCAACATTGTAAACATACATAGAACTATATTACATGTGCTTGCACTGCATCTCGGAGGTGGGGAGAGAAATTTTGGTTTACTTCACTAGAACATCACAAAAGAGGGGAGGGAGAGGGGGAGGGGGGCTCACGAGGAGAAGAGGTGGTGGTGGTTGTCTTGGAAGGGGAGGAGGAAGGTTGTGAGCTCAGTTTTAGTGGACAGGCCCTTTTTTTTTAAAATTTTTTTTGTTTTAAATTCTCATAAGCAACTGGGGCACGTAGGTGAGAACGTTCTCTCTGGAACAGGGAACAAAGTCTTCAGGTCCAGAACCACCGAAATGTCAAACAAGAGCAGGAGGAGGGGAAATGGTGCTTATATTCTGGATCTAGGAGTTCCTTTCAGCTTCGGCTGTGAGAGGCAGGTCTCCTGTCAGAGGAAGTGAGTAGCGTGTGTTTCTGTGTGTGTGTTGGTTCTTGTGTGTGTGTGTGTGTGTGTGTGGCCAGCCGGGCAGAGAGTCAGTGAGTGCTGCTCAGTCTTTTGGTTTGGTCCAGTTTCACCCTCCTGAAAGAGGCGGAGCCGCCCCCTCTCTGGGCGCTCTCGGAGGGTCTGGAGCTGCCGCGCCATGAAGAAGCAAGGTGATGGCGATGAGATCCAAGATGAAGGAGAATGGATTGGCGGGGGAGGAGGGGGTGTGCTCTTTACAAGTAGACACGCCTCAGGTCTCCCGGTGAGGTGATGGTGTTGCACTGCGGGCACAGCTTCTTGTTGCCCTGTGGAGAACGGGAGGAAAAATCATCAGCCTCAGCGCTCAGGACGTCATGACAACATTCACTCGCTCACTCGCGGTGCGTTCAGGTACGTTCCACGCCGCTCCACCTCTTTTATTTCCCTTGCATGAATGGATGCAGGATCGTTTAGTTTACTCATGAGTGATAACAATGTTTATCTCCACCTTTTCCCTCAGCTGTCACCCAAGTTAACCATTCATTTAGTCATCCTCCCTAACCACTAATCCTGGTCGGGGTCATGGGGGGGTTGTGGGGCCTATCCCAGCTGACAGCGGGAGAGAGGCAGTTTACACCCTAGACACTTCACCGGTTCATCACGGGGTCCAACACAGAGACAGAAAAACATTCATGCTCACCTATGATTTTACAGTCAGGAGTTCATGCTTCCATAATTACTGTAAAATGTAAAAACTGGAACCCCTTCTATGGACCGAGCAGACCTCTGGATGATGAAAGCTTTCCCCCCGCCCCCGATATGTCATGTGTTCAAGAGTGGTGCTGTGTCTTCGGTGACTCTTGATGGCGGGTCTTTCTGTTTTGTCCACTTTGTATGAACATCAAAATGTAAATAATTCAATTTAAAACAGGAATCGGCTGGAAATGTTTGAATGACCTGAACCTAACTTTGTTTCATGCTTCAAGAAATTTCATCTTTAATCATGGGATTATGTTCCAGGTCTTTCAAACCCACACATTCAAATTCAGATTGTTTTAGTTTCTTTCATGCTTGATTTTATAATTGAGAATTAAGACCCATTCATTTCGCGGTGCAGGAATTTAGTGACTTCAGCGCAGCCTCCTTTTTTTATTTCGTCGGTAGTTCAAAACGGAGTAATTTCCTCCTTTTTAACAATTATTTTCTCAACAAACAGAGCTGTTCGGTCCATCTGATGAAGACTCCTTCACCCTTGCAGTTATTTCCAGGATTGTTCGGCCTGAGAGCTGCTGATCTTTGAAGGAGCGTCGTCTGTCATCTCGCTGGGATGAGTTGTCTCGTAACTACCACTTCTTCCTGTTTGAACATAAAGCCCCCCTCCTCCCCCCCTCCCCTCTGGCCTCCTTTGATGGCGTGCCATCATCAGTAAAGCAGCAGGTGATAATATGCAACACGGCGTAACAACGGTGCGACTGGGTGGTCTCCGCCGACGGCTGCTTTTCTCTGCGCTGCCGTAGCATTAGCTACAGATGTAGGAATAAATGTCAGGATAGATTAGAGATATGAAGGAAGTATGCTGGAACATCTGGAGGAGAGGAAGCTGCACCAATTACCTCCCTCATGAGTCCAGCTATGACATAAATTAAAGCTTTCCTCCATCTGTTTTTATGCCTTTCTTCATATTTCACCCAGCTGAGGAGAGAATTGTTGGGCGTGTTTGGGCGACGGTCATCTCTCTGGAATGCCGACACCTTCATCGGTGTGTAGAACGCTGTGTGACATCTCACACAGGCGCTGCAGAATGCAGGGGTCTCACTGCAAACAAGCCGACGCCCCCCCGACCGTCGACTTCTTTTCCTGTAAGTCTCTGAGGAAACTCTTTGGAACGAGTATTTCAATGCACGTCACCCATCAGGTGAACAAGCAGGACGACCAAGGAGGTGCAGACCTCACACCCTCCTGCTAGGAGGACCTGTGGCTCCAGAGTCCTCAAAACAGAAGAGAGCAATGAGGGAAGGGAGGTGGTAAAGGGATCATGGGGTCTTGTTTGACAAGCCCAATCTGATGATATAGATTTGGTTAGCATTTGTTCACAGCCACCCCCACGGTAAAAATCAAAAACCCGGACTGGATTTCAGCCGGACTGGATCGACAGATCCTGGGTAGTGAGTGGAACCAACCAAACGATTTCTTTTCAACTGAACATCATCACGAACCCATGATAATAACAGAAAGGGTAAATGATGGTTGTTGAGGGTTTAGTTTGCAGTTTATGAAGCGATGTTTGAAGCAGATGTGAAATCTTTCACTAGATGGAGCTTTATCTCCAAACTTTTTCAGACATAACTTCTAACCGTTGGTCAGATTTAATCCAAAATTGGCCCATGTGAATGAACTTAAGGATATTTATATTGTCTATATCTAATCTAACTCTAATAGTTTAACAGCGTAGGCCTTAGTAACCACATGTATATATGTCGGCAATAACCACTGAAGTAACTTCCTGTTCAGATGAACTCAAAACAAAAAGAACATATGAGCTCTGTCCCGCAGAATTCAAACAAGCCCCTTACTTTGTGACCCCCCGAGATACAAGATCCCTACCCATGGTGCATAGTTTGTTTGCGCGCCTGTTGATGTTGTGTACTCCTGTTCCGGGTGGGCGCTGAGTGTGTGTGTGTGTGTGTGCCCGTCACGCTGCGCTCCAGCTGCCTCGCTCATTAAAGCGGCGAGGGGCCGAGCTGACGTTAACTCGATTTCCAGGCATTTACTTTGATCAACTTGGCCCTCCTGTTTTTATAGCTGTCTGCAGGCCATGCGTTTAATGCTCCATACGTTAGAGCGGCGACGGCAGCGCGCACACAAACATGCGGCCAACGCTGCGCGGCAGATGGGCCCCGTTCAAGCTTCTCTCAGGAACTGAATGAAAGTGATTTATAAAACCTGCACAGAGTTTTTGTATCGGTATTGATCTTCTATTGGATGCATGCTCCCATCATTAGCACATCTAAATACATGCCCAATTAAACCAGAGGACGGGCTGAACTCCTCTGGGCCCGCCGCCGTCTGAGTCTCTTTCCCTTGAATAATAATCAACTATTGTAGAATATCAAATCTTAATGATTTCCTCTCTTTGCTCTCAGGCTTCTTTCCACCTTCATCACTCTGAAGGAGCGAGAAACTCGGCTCTGAGCTTAAAGAGGAATGTGTCTCAATAAAAAGCAGAACTCCTGTTGCTGCTGACATTCAGTCGGGCCTAAATGTGGAGACGACAGACGGCGACCGGGTCTTGAATTATGACGCAGGCAGCCGGAAATATACAAAGGACCTTTACCTAAATCAATCCAGTTCTTACTCGCACCGAGGTCTGTGTGGGTATAAAACTTCAAAAGGATCCATGAAACATTTTTTGAGTTACCGCGCTAACATGAAGGACCTCGGGCGCTGGCGGTGATGATGGTTGGTGTCTCACCAGCCTTCTGATGAACACATGACACAAATCTTTGGCACTGTGATAGAGGATCTGACCGGTTGAATCCTCAAATATTTAATTTGAATGTCATTTTTCCTTTATTAATCAGATAGTCATACAAAGTGCAACATAGTTAAACGATTTCTCTGCATTTGACCCATCCCTGAGGGAGCAGTGGGCAGAGGTTTGTAGGTAAATGGTGAATGGACTTGTACTTATATAGCGCTTGTCTAGTCTGCTCGACCGCTGAAAGCGCTTTACAATGTCAGCCAGCATTCACCGTCTCACACAAACATTCATACAGCGATGATAGATTAAGCTCCCAGTGAGCAAATTGGATTCAGGCTCTTACTGGAAGACCCTATGATATGTAGACCTGCTGGGGTTTGAACCAGCCACCTTCCCATCTTTTGACGGGCAGACGGCCGCTCAACCCACTGAGAACCAGGCATAACTTAAGTTAATGAATGAACCTATATTTAAGATGAATTATGACCTTTGAAGGTACGGCGAGGATGGAGGTACAGTTGTGTGAGAGGAAAGGTGATGGAACCGAAGAGAGTCTGTTTATCCTCCCAGCAGCAGAAACACTGCGCTCCAATTAGCCCATTAGCACCAGCTAATTACACACTACTGAATACATTACACTCAAAACATATTACGTACACAACTGCAGTGTGTGTGTGTGTGTGTGTGTGTGTGAGAGTGTGTGGGTGTGTGAGTGTGGACCTGAGGCCCTGTGTAGAACTCTGTGGAAGTTGACCACTTTATTCTAATGTTTTAATAAGCCTTTGGGGACCGCTGAGAACTAGAAGCCTCGATAGTGTGTGTGTAAAAAGAGAAGTGGTCATTTGGGGAATATTCCACTTTAGCTCCTCTCTACGGCGCCGCACTGTGGATAAAACCTCCCTGACTATGAAAGGAGTCTGCACTAACTGCATGTGGAGCAGAGGAGACGTGAGTGTGCGTACCAGAGTCCTGAGCCAGCATTCTTCACAATGGACGTGCCAGCACTGGATGGAGGTGAGCGGCATCGTGTAGGAGTCCTACGAAGAGAGAGACAGAGTGTTACTAACCGGTAATAACAACCACCATCACGCCGTACATTCCCTGAGCGACAGCGTCAAACCACTAACCATGGAACGACACAGCCAACAGCCACAGAACCACTGAGCAAGGCAGCGTGGGGAGCAACTGAACCGGCAACCTGCACGCACACACACATGTACACGATACCTGGCAGGCAAACGAGCAGAGACGGAGGGAAGCAGGCAGAGGGAGGAGGAGAGGATGAGGGAGACAGAGCCAGATCTCTGGAAAAGAACGATGAGGGAGGAAAAGAGAGGGGAGTGGGGGGAGGGAGGGAGTGCCTTACCCTCCGTAGGGGCTGTGGGAGGAGCCTCTTTATGCCGCCGCCGTAGCCACTGATCACAAGGCCCCTGTACAGGCAGTACAGGCCGAGGGGGAGGGACTTAGGCTGCCTCTCTCCGACCTCATTGGCCAGTGGCCGGGGCCCTGGCCACGCCCTTATGCTCTTGATCTCCACACCTGACTGGAGAGCAGGCTTCCTCTGCGGAAGGGAGGGGTGAGGGGAGGAGAGGGTGAGGGGGGGGCGAAAGGTGGAAGCTAATCATAGACGCGACCCCCCCCGCACACACACACACCAAGAGACACACTAAAAGCTCGGACATCCAATGAACACACAGCTAACGCTCTCCACGAAAATGAGCACAGACGACCGGTAAGGTCAACCTACGGTTAACCTCACCGGTAAGATTGATCTCAGACAAACTGAACCTCGTGTTACGGTGCATTCAGGAAGTGTCGGATTAATTGGAAAATTTTAGTCCCCAAGTGTGAAAAGTCAAGTAGAAGTGGAAAGATGATTTGGAAATGGAGAAGATATTGTCACTTGACTCGCCAACTTTGACGTGATAGATGCAGGAACATGGGAGATGGAAGCAAATACCTTGTAATAATTCAAATAATCAATATACATGTATATATATATATATACATACAGACCTTTCAGGGACACAATGAAGAAACGGACGTGTACATTTAAACTTGGGAGAGAAACATCTCTACATTGATCACTGGTGGCTGGCAGAAACTGAAATCACTGCAGGACCAAGTTGAGGCGACTCGTCTGCAGCAGCAGAGTTTTCTGCACGGCCTACAATCAAACGCTGTTAGAGACTACACCGGAGTCTGCAGCTCCGTTACAACACTTCTTGATCACCAGCTCATTAGAGCCATCTCACCACTTTCACTTCGGTGATGCCGAAGGAGCGCGGTTGACGAGTTACAGACCGGAAAGGTGTCTAGTGTGTGCGTGAGTGAACAGTGTACCTATGCTTGAGTGTGTGTGAGAGTTGAGTGACAGTGACGGATGAGCGAAGAAGAGCCGTGTGTCCACCGGGTGGTGAGTGATCGATCGCTGTACCTTGCCCTCCATGTCACCTCGGGCACCCAGCGACCTTTAGGAAGCTAAGGCGTCGGTAATTACACTTTTTCTTTCACACATACTCATACACACACACACACACAAGATGCCGACGTTGCACTGTCCACAAGCTTCAGGGGTGTCAGGATGGATACTCCACACAACGTTGGGAACACAAACACTGATGGTGGGGTTGGGGGGGGGGGGGGAGCAGGAGGAGTCTCAATTTGAATATTGACAACGCCTCTCAATCTGAAGTCCAATCAATAACTAACACCGGCTTCTATCAAGGAGGTTTGATCTCTTACACGTGCTGCCAGGTCACGAGCAGACGTGTCCGAGGTATTTGAACGTAAACCAGGTGTTTCAACACAAAGATGCAAAAACACTCAGACGACTAGCGAAGCCATGCAAGGTCACCAAACGCCACGGCACCACACCAGAGCGCTCACAAAAACTACTCAGACTCCCACTCAAGGGAAGGAGATGCATTCAATTCCTGCATGCACCATTTAACAAGCAATGTTAGTCTATTCAATGATAATCTGTCTGTCTTGATCGTTATAATAATGACACAGTTTCAGCCTCATTTCCAAATTCAGGGCGGAATCCGGGATTCCTCCCTGAAGGAGATACTCTAATCCCAGGAGACCAAAATTTAAGCCGCCATAGATATATTAAAAAAATGATAAAAAAAAGAATGGAATAATTGGGATACCCTGCCACATGAGCCTCTCAGTGAAAAAAGAAATAAGTATCGAAGTTGCCCACAAGTTTAAAAAAGACAAAAACATCCCCTAATATCAAAAGGTATCTCTGCAGTACATTAGAGATAGACTTTATGTCATCTAAAGATCCACATAAAGCTTTGAGAAGATCTATTGAAATAATTTTGAGTCATGTCTCAGAAACCCTCAGATGGATCCCGCTCACAGTACGGACCCAACCTCATCCTGTAAATATGAAAATAAATAAATAATAATAATAATACTTGGTAAAAGCTCCTAAATAGCTAAAGGCACCACTTCAGTATTTGGTAGTTGTGTGCAGAAAGTTGAAAAGTAGAAAAAATTCCTATGTTGCATTTCGTCTCCATTTGTGGCGAGAGAAACAAAAGGTTATTCTCAGGGACGGGTTTGCACAAAAGCTCACATCCCAAGAAAAGTTATTTTATATTCCATCACAATTCCAGAATGGAATCTTTCCTGCCCACTCAAAAATATAAATGTATTGTCACTTATTAAATTATGAACTACAATTCCACCCAGCAGTCACTTTTAATTATATTAATCTCTAATCCTGATTCCAACAAGATATTTACCCCAATTAAGAACACTTTGCTCAGGTGTCTGTTTAAGATAAAGAAAAAATAAATAAATAAATAAAAATAATCATGTGACCAACTTTTATCAGGATCTACTCCAAAATTCAGTAAAATTATTTTTTTTCACAATCATAATATCTGGAGTCTCCTCAGTCTGTTCAGTAACTTCCCACAATTGCGGTATGTCAGAGGTTGGTCCGGTTTTGTTTTGAACCTTCAATAAGCGATTGAGAGGTCCGAGTGTTCCGACATGAGACTTTCAATCATCTTCTTCATGCCACGACACAAAGTTTCAAACATGCAACACTTAGCGTCGTCTGACAAAAGGCCCAGCGCCGCCACTGAGGTCCTCCATGCTGGACTCACCATGCAGATGAGACACTTGTACCGGTCTCCTCTCAGTATCTGCCGCTCCAGCTCTCTGATCCGAGCCTTCAGAGCCTCCATGGTGGTGGCCGTGGACTCTTCCTCCGTTACCCTGAGGGACAGGAGCAGGAGGACAGATGGTTACTTTCATTGACATATTGATCAGGAGTGAGTTAAATTCCAAACACAGAATCAACAGTTCTCGGGGTTGTCTGAGAAGAACTGCCCACTAATGCAGAAAAAACATCATAGGTTAAATGTTGGCAGCAAATTAGAGCCGACCGAAGCCGGCTGGTGGTTGGTGCAGAAATGTGGCTGGCTGTACTCTTGACCTTCACCCCACTGAAAACCAGAAGCAAAGAACTTAAGAGTTTAAAAGGTCCGTTTTCTTCCTCTTGGATTTGGATGATTGCAACCTATCAGCTTGAGTGCGAGAGTGTGAACATCGTCTACAAACCCGGTAGCAACTTGGAGCAGCTCTGACTGAAGATTGGGTCACCACCTCACAGGATGACCTCACCTGTAGATTCACATTCCTCCGTGCTCATGCTTCTAAGTTGAATCCGAAGCAGCTGGACTTGTGTTTAGACTTCACTTTAGCCCTTTCGCCACTGATCCAAGAGGCTTCCTCAGTTCTGACAGAATTCCCGTTGCTTCAGAATCAACTTACACGTATTTCCATGAAGAGGAACCAATGCACACTGGGGTCCGACTAATTACTGAAAACGTTTTTTCACCAGGGAAAATTGGGATTCGTTGGATTTTCCAACTAAAAAAAGCAGTAAAACCCGCTTAGTCTGAAAACACTGATCAAACATAATAAGAGAAGATTTTCTAAAAGAAAACAGAGAAACATTCCTGTATCAGAGTCATCTGTAAAATAAGTGTTCCACTTTTGGGTTTCCTTCACTATCAATCCTCGTCTCCCTGTCCTTCCTCCTTTCTACCCAACGTCCTCCCGTCTCCCTGCCTCTAAGCGGCGTCTGATTAATGTGCGAAACGATGACAGAAAATGTGCGTTTAAGACTGTCTGACAGCATATGAAGCAGCCATAACTGGATCAATACGGCCCACGCACCGACCACAACGCCGCCGCTGATGATCGGAGCGGCGGGACGAGTCTGCACGACCCAGCCCGTGTTTATTATTTCCCTCCACTCGTTCTCTGGCGAGATGCAATAGCACTGTGTGTACGTGTGTGTGTGCTAAAAAGGCAGTGCGTGTGTGTGTGCGCGTCTATGGTGATGTGGTTATTTTGCAGCCCGATAGCTGGCTGATCTATGGTATTGATCTGGACGAGGAAGCAAAAAGAAGAGAGGTGAGGAAGGGTGAGGGTTAAAGAGGACAATAAATGGAGGCGCGTGTTTGTGCGTGTGTGTGTGTGTGTGTGTGTGTCTGGTTATGGCTTTATTTCCTCCATCCTCAAACAGATGGTTCTGCAACCTGAAGAATACTAAGAGGGATTTGAAGAATACTAAGAGGGATCTTCAACATCTCCTATCAGGGGTGTCACTGTTGTATGTGGCACCGGGGGTCCTGTGGTTCTTCATCACATCGTCACTCAAGCTCATTCAAATAAATTGAACATTTGAATTAAATTGAGGATTAAATTGTAATCGAGTATTTTTGAGCTTATGTGGTCGTCACCAGACGTCTTCAAACACTCGCCGCGAGGAATCGGGAATGTGACGAAGAGGGGGGGTTTCTCCGAGATGGCTCATCCTTGGAACCCCCCCCCCATCAGTGTCCCCAGTCTATAGAGACTTTGTGGGACTCTAAGCCTGAGTCGCCACTCCATGTCCTATAAACAGCTTTACCCTCTCCCCTTATTAGTTCGGAGCTTGTAAAAAACCATTTAGCCTTGATTAGTCTGCTATCTTATAAAGCCTCAGTAGATTCTGGACCGGACCGGTCGGGGGTGGTCCCTCAAACAAGGATGGCTCTCTGTATTAACAGCTCCAATAAAGGATCCCTCCGTCACTCGGTCGAGTACAAAACTCTGCCAACGGCCTCTTACGGAGAAAGAGTTTTACTCCTAGAAAGGAACTTGGGCCTCGTCTCTCTATTACCCCTTCACTACAGTGAACAGCCATTTAGCAGAGCTGATTTATAGAAACCACCTTTAAAAAGAGGTTTAATTTCTCAACGCTGTAAAAACAGTGGGACAGGGAGGTGGAATGTGGAGATTTAAAGGACGTAAAAAGGTGAATGGGATGATTCCACAGTCTCAGAGAAGGGAGAAAACTCCCTGGGGTTTATGTGACACAGGGAGATGAACAGCCTCTCCAGCAGCGAGTGAATATCCTTGAGTCTAAGGCCTTCATGCTATGTGTGTGTGTGCACCGGTGATTTAAGCCAGCTCAGGGATTTTCAACCTTTTTCCGTCTTGGAGCCAAAACGCAAAGAATTTATGTCTCGCCGGGACCCAGGCTTCACAAACACGTCACGTAGATTTACGGAAACATGTAAACAGTTCAATTTGGGTTATAACCCAAATAAGTCGGAATCCTGGCGGGGAAATATAAAAGAATAGTCTCCCACGAAGCAACGCCTGAGCTGCTTTAAAGCACACAGAACGGTTGATGACTGGTCACATGGTGTTTTTCATATACTGTTAACTGCTAAAATGGGATTTGCAAATTCTTTTTCTTGGCATTGAGATCACGATGAAGCTTTCCGGCAACTTATAGCGGTGTGAATTTCAGATGGAGCTCATTAACAAACAAGGTGACGGGGCATACAGTCAAAGAAGTGCTACTGTTCAATACGGTTGAAAGATCAGCATTTACGTAAAGTATTTTGGAGAAACCGGACTACTCTTGCACCCGGACAGAGGAAAGATCTGCAACCTTTTCGCGGCCACAGTTTCAGTGTCGTCCAATGCCTGAACTCAGTACTCAGGCTTCCAATTCTGCCGACAACGCCAAATATGTGGACGCCGAAAAAAGACTTCAACTGTGTTTATTCAGGTTTAAATTGGCCAATTAAAACCATTTCAAACAAGCGCATCAGCTATATATCCTCACGGACACAGAAAGCATCAAATGATACAAACAGCACACAAATAGGGATCCAAGACCAGTTCCTTTTATGGGTATGGAAAACACAAATGCTTGTCTGAATGTCTTCCATGGTCAGTTTATCCGTTTTCCTCTACTTTAGCATCAAAAACAACACAGTGTCTACGACAGGGGATTACTTAAATCATATTATATATTACTACAATATACATCATAAATTAATACTAGTGGGTCTAATATTTAAGTTATACAATGAAGTGAAGGATGATATTTCTCAAAGGGTTAAGAGCAACTTTTACTTTTCAACTAAGCCACTACTATACCATAGATGTGGGATAAAAAAAAAAATTAGTCCTCAGATAAAATTTCCTAATTTTGACAGCCCTTCTCTGAATTCTGTAACATGAAGGTTATGTGCTAATATAGAAAGGTCAACGCTTCCGGATACCCACTGACGTGAATCTGCACAGTGGGACAACGCTGTGGCTCGCTGGGTTTTAACTGAAGCTTAATCTGAGGGCCTGTCATAGTAAAACCTGAGCCACCAATAGTGAAATACAACTTACATTCACCCAACATGCTCCCACTCCATTGTAGTTACTGGCCCCCGGGGCTTTTTGGACTGGTGTGTGAAAGAAAGTGAAATTGCTGTGCATTTCCATCTCCACTCATCCCTATGGCGACAAGCGGGGCTGACAGAGACAGATAGATGGCTGCGCCTCCCCTCTATTTAGCGCTCTGTCCCCAATGTGTGTGGCTCTATTTCTCATTTCATTAGCGAGTGTGTGTGTCCGTGTGTAGCTGAAGACCTCCACCATCCATCTCAATCAGGCCCCTGTCTTAATCTACTGTCCACCGACATGTTGGCCTCCCTCCGCTTCTCTCTCTCAACGCGAGCTCACATGAATGGGACAATTACAGGAGAATTAATTAAAAGATATTTTGGCACTTTTGTCTTGTAAACACCAGTTGGGGGTATAAATCCCACACGTTTGTGTGAGCAGTGGTAAATCCCTTTAGAGCACCATACCCTGCTGCTCCCTGTTAACCGAGGCCTTAACTACACTGACACACCATGATAAAACATTTAAGTCACTATTGATTTCCCCTGCCTCAGCTCGGCGTGTGTGTGTGTGCGTGTGTGTGCGTGTGTGCAGGACTCAGATGGCAAAAAGGGAAAAGGGGAGGTCTGAGTTTTGTAAGTGCATGAGAAAAATTGAGACAGAGGACAGGAGGAAAAGAGAAATGGGAAAGAGAAAGAAGGTAGAAAGAGAGAGAAATGTGGCTTCACGACGACAATAAAGAGGAGACTCAGAGAGGAAAAGAGCTGTGTGTATGTGTGTGTATGTGTGTGTGTGTGTGTGTGTGTGTTGGGCAGGAATCTAGCTTCATCACTTCCAAATTGAGGACAGATTCAATTATTTGCAGAAACCACATGGAAATCTCTTTGCATTGTTCAAGCTGGAGCACCAAATTTGGCAGCAATCACATTGGCGGCATTGGAGGGGCCATTTATCTTGGAGGGTAGAAGAGCATCTCAGGCGTTGTGCAGTGTGTGTGTGTGTGTGTATATTTGTGTGTGTGTGGTGTGTGAGCTCATTTATCTTGCAGAGGAATGAGCAGGGGAACGAGGACACTGCGGGAGGCGACCAGATCATTACCCATCTGGGATCAGAGACGGAGAAAGATTTCACTAACGCTGGCCTGTGCACTGCTAACACAAACACACACACACACACACACAGAGACACACACACAGACACACACACACACCATGTATCAATGTAACCAAAGGAGACAAATCTCATTTTCATTTGGGACGGAGGGGCACAGAAGCTCCACAAATGCACGCATTTGTAGCCAGCGGAGAAGAGAGAGGCAGGGAATTGTTCCAGCCTGCCGGCTGACTGCTGCTTCCACTGTAATCATTCAGCGTCTAGATGACTCCCTTTTAAATGGATAGTCAGATAAAGGCATGTTCTCCTCTCCAGAGAACATGCCTTTGATATTTGATATTATCTGAAGTTAAACTGCTTTAAAAAAATGTTCTTCACTGGTTTTTAACCCAGGTTACAATTGATAATAAAGGGACATCTGTATCTGGAAATATTATCCAGATAATAAGCGACGCAGTCCTGCCTCTGTATCACACCTGGGATTTTTAACGTGTTCTTGTTATCCCTTATGAGATCGTTCTTGATCCAACAGAGCAAACTTTGGAGGCAAATCAGCCCTAGGCTCTTAAAAAGGATGTGTTCACGGGTGTTTTGAGAGCATGTGAGAGACAGCGAGGGACATGGAATAAACACAGAGAAATGATCAGTTCAGTAGTGAGTGCTGCCGTTGGTTGCCACTCTTCTCCAATCCTGATTATGATATTCGTGAACAGGATCTCAAGGAGCAGGGAGGAAAGTCTCCGGTTTGGGAAACTCAGAATTCATTCTCTGCTGATAATGTGGTTCAGTTCGCTTCATAAGTCGATTCTCTTCAGCAGCACTGGAGCTCTTTACAGCTGAGTATAAAGCTGCCAGCTGATCAGGGTGCCTCAAAGACATCTCCTTTTGAAGGTTTTCCATGCACGTCCAACTGGCAGGAGATCCTTCCGTAGACCCAGAACTCACTGGAGGGACTATATATCTTATCTGGCTGGGTCACACCTCTTGAACCCCAAGGATAAGTGGGGTTCCTTAGGTGTTCCCAGCTCTGTGATATGTCTAAAACTAGAAACTCACATCATGTAACGAGAAGAAACTGAATCCTGGATCTGTTACTTCATTAAATACAGTCTTTAATGACAACGATACAGAAGGGGCTTCATATGTGCCAACTCTTGCCCCAGACAGATCGGATCAGTCGGACCTCCGAGAGTTTTCATTAGACTCTAAATATCTGGAGGAAAAGAAATTGAATATTCTCTCAGACACAAAGTAAAACAAGGAGGATCACCTCACGGACAACAACTTATCGAATGAACACCCGCCACCCCCTGATCAATACGCCTGAAGCTGCTCTTCCTATTCACCGGTTGTCCCGTCTGCTGATATTTAATATGGAGAACACACACTCTGAGGATTGATTCATCCAAAGGAAGCACTTATTCCAGAGGAGACACAGGACCAGGTTTAACGCTGGTCCACACAATCACAAACTTGCACATGTGTTATCTTCTTAGTTAAAATGTTTTTGAAGGGTCATGAGAGTACTGCTCTGCCATCCAATATCCAATATGTCATTTATGTTTGAACCCTTTTGCTGAGGGAATGACCAGAGAGGAAATGGTGAAGAAATTAAAGCTGTGATTTTTCAGGGGTGTTCTTGAGGGCCCTTCAAGTGCAAATCACTTAAGAAATAATGGTTGGTATGGGACACGCAGACTGAACCTGACTTAGTCTGTCTAATCGCCTGGGAGGCCACACGACAAGAGAATATGCCATACATAGAGAAGCAACCAATCAGCCGACCAATGTTTCCCTCTCGCTCTCAATGAGCTGACCTCTATTAGCCATGCAGGGGACAGAGTATGTGATTGTTTACTCATGGCAGAATATGGATGAGGAGATGGAAATGAGGGAAGTAAAGAGCCCTGTTGGCCTTTCACACACAAAAACACACACCAGCTGCCGTCATATACACACGGTATGGAAGCTGAATAAACGTTTGTAATATTTATGCTACAAGCTTATCTTAACTTACCGTTGAATCTCCCATCTTGTCATCATTCTAATAATAACTAGTCCTACGCTGTCGTCTCCGATAACAAGGCGTTTACCCTCAAAAAGCCCCCAATCCCCTGTTTTTAAAAGCAATTTCTGTAAAATTGAAACTGATAAATTATGGGCCGATGACAATGGGAAATAAAGCTACCCCTAGTGGCGAAATATGCAATTGAACTTTCACATGATTAATCCAGTTGTTCCTCACACTAAGGTCTATGTAGGTCTAAAATGTGAAAATGAACCATAAAAATACTTCTTGACTTATCACGTTAACGCGTCGGATCTCTGGCAAAGACTATTCCCCGATATGTAATATGTAATGATATGTAATAATATGCCCCAACTTTTCAGGTATATCATTTTAGCCACCTTTTTGATATTACAAACACGTTAGGCATTCACAGCGGATGAGCATGAATTACTGCGGCAGCAGCTGTTAATCATGTGGGTGAACGTTGTCGTTGAAGGTCAGAGTGAGCAAACATTGCTGCGTTTTCACACTGCTGCCTTGAAACAAGTGTCCACTATCTGCTTGCTGTCGCCATTAACGATTCTGAGGCAGCGCCGAGAGAACACGACTGCGGGGAAAATCGATACCTGGTCAAACCCCACCTGGTCAGCCACACACATCGGAGACGCTGTTCCATCGTAATCGTTGTTATTTAACCAGAGGAATCATCTATATCAACAGTAAGTCTGAAATATTCAAATCTCTCCTTCTCTTTCTATACGTTGATATTAATTCCCTTGACTTCACACCAAATGTGGACTGAAGGTTTCGGGTAACCTGAGTTTAACAGTCGTGCCAAAAAGCTACTGGTTCTGCATGGGAGGACAACTAGAACGGCAATCTGAAAACCTCATAGCTCCTTCAGGGCAAAACCATTCTTCCCATAATTATTAGCTCCACTGCTAAATTCCCTACCACTCCAGAAAGTTCTGTGGAAATCAGTTCTGTAGTTTTTGCCTGATTTGGGAAAAATCGAATATAGAAAAGAACATTGTATTTTAAGCAATTTTAAACTAAGTAGAAAAAAGTTGCTTGATTCCAAATGGACACAGGTGAGAACAAAACCTCATTGGAAGAGGAAATAATTGCTCAACGGACAAAATCACTTCCTCCTAGATGAGTTGAATCAGTTCCATATATATTCATTTATTACACCGAGTTGGTCGTTCAGTTATTTATCTGCAAAGGAATTTACTTATTTGACTTGGACATTAAGTTCAAAAGTAACCCACAGAGTCCATGCTCTTTTCTGACGATATAGAATTTTTGGTTGTGGGTGATTTTGGCTCGTTAGTAACCCAGCCAGACAAATTTGTCTGGTATCCAATGTAAAACCTATGCCAGCGTGGAACAAGATGACCCGCTGTGGCGACCCCTAAAGGGAAGGACCGAAAGGGGAAGAGGATTTTGGCTTGTTAGTCGGCTTTTCCCTGTTGTCAGCCATCAAGTTCTGAGATAACAAAAGCAGCGGCCCCGTGCTGGAATACAGGACCTGATTCCGGTTTGTAATGGAAACGTTTACCCGCTGGAGAAGCAAGTGACGATGACTTCAGTGAGGGGGGTGAAGTGAGACCAAACACACAGTTACAAACACCCTTGCCGGATGTTGGTCCCTTGATCCAACTCAAAAAACCATTTTGCTTTGGTATGAAAGGAAGAATGAACTTACTTCTCAATCTCGCTGTTTTTGCATGTACGTGGGGCACAGGAGGAAGAGGACGACGACGACGGAGTGCTGGGGTCGGTTTTGCTGCTTTCTCCGTTGCTCGTTGAAGGCATCTCTGTAAACCCGTGGGGAACACAGACAGGATAGTGATATTTTAGGTGTGATAAGCATTCACAGGCTTCATTCCTGAATCCTGCTAGGAATAAAAATGAGAACAGTTTGGTTCTTTCTTACCGTCGCTGGCCCATTTGGAGAACTCAGGCGTTATTCTGTTAGACGGCATCCCACCACTGCACACAGACATAAACATTGCTATAAACAGAGACTTAGAGGTGATATATACTTTGTTTACTGTTGTTCAGCTAAGTTGATGGTGGACTGGTTTAATTCTGAGGAAGTCTTACTTGAGCACGGCTCCACGTAGCGCCTCTCGCTCCCTGGCCTCTCCTTGGTCTTCTCCAGCACCAGAGCAGGGGATGATGTCGGCCTCGGTGTACTGGGCCTTGCCGTACTCCAAAGTATCGTCTCCGTCTACGTCTAGGTCCGCATCGCTGTCTGCCGCGCTCTCCTTGATACTACATGTGGCAAAACCTGATCCTGTTAAAATGACAGAAAAAAACTCTCAGCACAATATTCGTATGAAGTGTACGAATGGAGTAAGAAAATATGGGTCGTGTAGAAACTAAGATTTACCCATTGATCAGTGCGCTGAAATGTATAAAAACGGGCTCTTTTTCCATCAGGACCTCGGGAACAAATTCAATAGCCACCAATGGAATCATCACCCAGAGATACTTCCACAGTGGAATTCAATAGAAACAACAATAATGGACCTTCTCAGATACACTTGGGTTGTTCTGGCTGTTCTTGTATTTTTCTTGGAGACCCTGAGGATCTCTGAAACAGTTTGCTGTATGCCAAAATTTCATTTGGTCCAAGTTGCTTTTCTTTTTCCTTGATTCGCTGCAAACTACTATAAGTCGCTACCAAATCTCGGTGTAAGAACAGGATATGATCTTAAAACCAGGGGGCAGACCCCTCGAGGCAGCATCATGGTCTTTAGGAGCCTACGATTTGTAGGACTGCTGGGGTTGAGCCGCCGCTCTACCCACCGAGCTAACGCTACCCCAAAATGATGCGCTGTCGGCAGGATCAGAAGGTCAGTGGTTTGATCCTCAGCCTTTCAGATACTGAATAATTTTTCTCCTAATAAGTGATTGTGTGAGCGGCTGTCACTCCTGATGACTTCATTAACTACCTACGTCAAGGTGGCCAAGCCCCAGCCTTCCACAACATTCTGCGGAAATCTCTTCAGCAGGTTTTTGTGTAATTATAGAGTAAATGCCGTAAAATGCAGTTTTTTTTGCAATGTTGAGAGAAATAATGAAAGAATTCCTGCATCCCTTCTTGTATTCAGATCCGACAAAATGTATTAGGTTCTTGCCTCACCCACACACCATCCATCAACCAAGCGTAACTGTTTTTTTTTTTAATAATCCTGTTAAAGATCATACTTGGGAAGCCCTGCTTTAAGACCTCTTTCTTTTTGAGACAATCTCAACTTCAACTGCTGTCGAGCATTTTAGGATTTGTAGGTGGAGATAAGTTTAAACATTTGCTCAGAGTGGAGGAGGTGCGGAGAGAAGGATGCCACTTCAACGTGGGGTGAAGTGATGATGACGGACACCTCACCCATCAGTCTTTGTGAGAGAGAGAGGGCGCGTGGGAGTGTGTGTGTGTGTGTGTGAGTGGCACTTCTATAAACCCAGTGATGAACGCTCAGACAAACCCGCGCCGCTGCCTGACTGCTGCCTTCAGCTTCACTTAGCCACTGAGTCGGCTGTGTGAGTGTGTCCGTCACTTAGAAGCGTCTCCTCAGCGTTTGCTTGAGACTGTCTGTCCCTCTGTCACTAAGGACCCGTCTCTCCAACCACCTTGAGGTGTGTGTGTGCTCATGCTAGTGTGTGAGACCAACTGTCACTTACACCACGTCTATCTACTACGTTAAGGTAGGTAAGAGGTGTGTGTGCACGAGTGTCCTGTCTATTTGAGCACTTGAGGGTAGGTGTGTGTGTGTTTCACTTAAGAGGTGACTCTGACGGCGTGCGTCTACCTGTGACAGGCCTGACAGCCATCGTATTCACACCTATCCCAATTTCTACCGGCTCTCAGCGGGACTAGCGTGCTCTGTGTGTAACGGGGCCAGATAGATGCCAGACTGATTTGACAGCCATCTTATTTAACCCTCTGTCCCAGTATGTGTGTGTGTGTGTGTCTCCATTTTTGACTTCCTACGACAGTTTCCCTACATTGTCTTTGTCAACTCAGCCGCTAGGCCTCGAGGATCTTGTGGGATTTAAAATTCTGCCAAGACCTCTCCTCTAACCCGACTCTGTAATTCTTCTCTTGCTCCTGAAAAAAGAAAGAGCAGAATGGCAACGGATGAAACCCGCCGTGATAAAAATGTGCCACCGACGCAGTCGTTTTATGATGGGCCCATGGTTTTTAGTGATCAAATAAAAAGGACCTTTTAACTTTTATTCGGTCTCGGCGGCAGAGGGGAGCGCATGGGAACAATGGCCGCGGCGTAAAAATCCAGCCGGCTGAGAGCTCTGCTCGCTGCTGAGGATGTGTGTTTCAGCAAGTAGGCCGAGAACACATGACCCGTTTAAAGCAAAATATTAAGAACCTCTGTCTTTTTGTATTTCTGAATTGCTGGACTGTATCGGGTTTCTCCTTAAATACCAAAAAACGTTTATCATCCAGTTGTAAAAGAACTCCTCCTAGTAGTAAATTACGAAAAACTAAAGTATGATTTATACAAGTTAGATCTCCTCGAGTTGATTCATGTGCACCAAATCTAGACTTAATCAGACACGTTGAGAAAATATGGCCGGAAAACTTTTGACGGTCAAGCTTCCCCCAGTGTCGGAGATAAACAACCCACCATTTCAAAAATGTATTCATCAGGCCTTCCTCCCACTAAGATTTAAATAGGTATAAAATTTGAAAATGATCCAGAAGGATCTGTGGAATAGACATCTTTGACTATGGGTAATATATTATCGGGGGAGATATATTAGACAGAAAATTCACATTTTGTGCTAAAGTTGAAAAATGGTCCAGCATTAGGATCTGAGTCGATTTTGTAAAAAGTAATGAGTCAGGTGTCTGGGTCAGAGAATCTCCAAGACCGCAGATCTTGTTGGATGCCTGCAGAGGTTACAATCTACCAAATGGAAGAAAACCAAGAGCAACTTCTAAAATTATGACAGGGTCATGCTGCCTAGAGTTATGGGGAGCAAAAGGCTAGTCCAGGTTCTCTAATCCCATAGAGGAGTTACAGGAGAAAAAATTGCTGAAATTGCTGATGCTGGTTCTGATAGAAGGTATTTGCACACAGGACATCACAGACCGACACGATATCAATTAGCGCTTTTAATGTTATTGCTACTTGTCGTATACGGTATGTTAATTAGAGACGAACCAATTGCAATTTTCTTAGCCGATCAAGGATTGCAATAAAGTCACAGCGGATATATTCCTCGAGGTGATTGTACGTCAAATGTTGGATGAAGTTACCTGTGCCGAACATTCTCGGGGTTGTTGTTTGACCGTTTTTCAAGAAACATCGTTGGAGGTTTGGGAATGTGTCGGAGAAGGACTTCTTCCATTACATGTTGAAGGGGATCTGGATAAAGGCGTCAATTCAAAATCTTTTTCCCGCTTTTTTGACCATGCAAAATATGTCTTTGTTTCAGCAGCTCTACCTCCTTGATAAACTTTGACAATATTTGTTGGAGGGTTGGGCATTTAGCGTAGTTTGTTCTCTAAAAAGAACTCTGGGGAGAGACCGGATGGCCAGTGGCTGTTCAATTCTGAGTGACTGAAATTCAAACAACTAATTAGTAGTATTACCTGAAGAAATGTACTCAAACAAGATTTTGACAAAAGGATCTATCTGAGAGCTGTGAAAATGCCTCAGGACAAAAACTTCAGCAGTCCTACCCACAATGCCCCAGGGTCAGCCACGTCAGGCGAGATACGAAGCTTTAAATGCCGCAAAGCTTTTCATCCATCAACTAGACGAGAGTAAAACCAAAAGGCTAACGTCTGCTGTGAGTGGTTTGTGGCAGTGGCGGTTGGGGGTAATCTAATCAACTTATCAAACTATTGATCTTGTGGCTAGCTGACCACGAAAAACAGTTATGAGAGGTGAGACGTGGAGACGTGGGCTCAGAGGAGTTGATGCTGGAGGTAGAACAGTCAAATTTGTACGACAAAACCATTCAGAAAGTAGGACTTCTGCCTAGATTACCTCCACTGACCATTCAAGGAGCTGCTTGAACCCTGAATCCAGGCTTATATTTGTAGTGCAAAGAAAATTGCATTCGGCAGAGTTTTGTGCTGAACAGGAAAGTTTAGACTCCCTAATTCAGTTTCTGACATTCTGTTCATCGGTTTAAGTTTCTGCAGAATATTCTGACGTCAAAGTGAGGTTTAAACACTTCAGGATCCTTTTTAAAATTCTAAGCTAACTCCGCGCTGCTAAAAGTCGAAGACTGACTGATCGATTGATTGATTGATTGATTGATTGATGGGGTGGAAAACGTGTCATTAGGGTTGAAAATGGTTGGTTGATCCTGTATGTAGAACTCTTGATATGTGAAAATCCGGACATGATCATGATGTGATCTCAAAGTGTTTGTCTATGGAGCTCAAGTTTCAGAATCCAGTATAATGTGTTTCACCCAGTGTAAATGTAAGATCAGAACCTCTCGGGACTATAATCAGACTAGTCCTATGCTGTCATCCCCGAGGCGAGGGTTAATCTCCCAAAATCCATGTGTCATAAAAGCAATCCCCCTGACTGAAGTCCTCAAATTTGAAAAAATGTCAGAAAAAAGGTTCCCCCTAGTGAGTAAAATACAAAGTATAGAAGATGGATCCCCTCAAGTTAATTCATAAGCACCAAACGGATGAGAAGTTATGAAAATAAAAATAACTTCTTCTCCTTTTTAGGAGTTTCGCCGCAGTGTAATGTCTCGTTCCGCATATTGATTTGGCATAAGTTTTTACGTCAGATGGACTTCCTGAAATAGGTACCGACACGAATCAGATTTTTTTTGTGTTCCTATTTCCAAATTGGACTTAAGAATTACAGAAATACAAATGAATAACTGGACAAAACTAAATTATGTAAAAGAAAAAAAAAGAAAGCTATTGAAGTAAAATTATAAATGTGAAAAAAACATAAATAAAACATAATTAAATATACAACATTTTTTGCAATTGTGAAACATTTTGAAAAAATTGACTTCACATGACCTAATTTGTGTAATTTGCCCATCCTGTACACATCAAAGGTGTGTAAGCTGTAAGTATGTGTGTGGCTTGTTCACTGTGTGTGTGTGCGTGTGTGTGTGTGTGTGTGTATCCATTGCTTCTATATGTTCCTCTAAGCAGTCTTGGCAGGCCAATCTAATCTGGCAAGGGAAAGGTCAGCCCCACTCTAACTGCCTTTCACTCACATTATGCACCGACGCCCCCTCACATTTCCTCTCCTCACCTCTCCTCCTCCTTTTCCCGTATCATCATTCCTTCTTTCTTACTCTTATTATTTCCTATACCTGTCCTGTTTCCAATCTTCACTCGACAGTCTTAACCTCTCCTCCGCCAACCTTCATCACTCCTCTTTCCTCTCATGATTGTAAAGAGTCCTACCGAGGTTGTAATGATAACTCACCTCCTGAGGTTTTAGTGGGACATCATCTGCATAGGTGTCACCATAATAACAACAGGCACAGATCTGAAGAGGCAGGCGGGATCAAGGGACTCATCACACTGACTGACAGCCCAGATCAACCAATCGACCGACCTCGGCGACTTCCAGTTACCATAGCAATTATCGGCACCCTCTGAGAAGCAGAGAGGAGCGGTGTCAAAGGTCTTCACACTATCTTGCTGCCATTTACAGGTCAGAGAGTGGCAGATGGGAGAACGGGACACAAAGACATGAGACGGCCATCTTTGAATTCCATTTACAAAGAGCAGATTTCTCCTCCACTCAATCCCTCTGGGCCTTTTCAACATACAGTAATCCCCCCTCTCTCAGGACGGCCTGAAATCAGACATCAGGATCTCTGCTGTCTGCCTTCCCATCTGTCAGATGTGGTTTTAAGGTTGATGATGTCACTACAAAATGATAGGAGTGAAAACTTAGGAAAAAATAGGGCCACAAGCAAAACAAAAATAAAACACGATGAGAATTGATTTTGTTAAGAGACGCTGAGGATAGTATTGGAATAGAAACTTATGTACAGTTGATCCTCACTGAGATACTCTGATGCTGATTTCATGTTTAAAGTGGTTTTAATATGGTCCTTAATGTTCTCTTAAGAATGCCTCCATCATTTTTAATCATTACCAAGGAGTTGTGGT
Organism: Lophius americanus; assembly: GCA_037951165.1. NCBI lineage: Eukaryota > Metazoa > Chordata > Actinopteri > Lophiiformes > Lophiidae > Lophius > Lophius americanus. The sequence continues at coordinate 124,045 of JBBDHG010000210.1, read as the reverse complement.
CGTTGTTCTGAGAAGGTCGTTGACCCCCGCATCTTTCTTAGCGCTGCCTTGTTTGTGCGTTTGCGTCAACTCGAAGATTACTGAACGGAGAAAAGACGAATGAAATACAAACTTCACTTTTATATATAGCGATATTCTTATCCACGGCATGAAACACAGCGGTTGAAAGTGTCATTTCTGAATCACTTGAGGTCCTCAGGTAATATTTGTCCCGTGCGAATAGGGCTTACAAAGTGTTATCATGGTTACACAAATGCGGAGCAAGGTACTGACATGGATTTGAACGTGTTAAATCACAAATATGTCCCTGGATGCACTGGGCTTTGCTCCACTTCCTACCTTTGGACCATATAACTATGGTCATCTTTGTCTCACACCACAGATGAACCGCGATGGGTTTCATATGGAAAGCAAACCCAGAACCCTGTATTCAGGCGGACCAGAGACCGAATGACCTTTCCCACCACCCCAAACGTATCGGACTATCCGAGGAACGAACTATGGTTCGTGTAAGGGGGACCAAACAGCTCTTGTGTGAAAGCGACCTAAGATAATCAGGGATATAAGATAACCTGATGGATCAGGAGCTTCTCCCAAATTATGCAAAAACTACTGACTATATTTCGACTTCATTGTGAAACATTTTAAATAACTTCACAGAAAATGTCTGGTTTCAATCTTTAAAAATGACACAACTTAAAACGTATACCAAAAACTCAGCTCTCCTCCTGGTAGGAGTGTGTAAATATAGTTTCAAACGACTCTTTCATAAGTTGCAGAATCTTCTCTTGGAACCTCTAATAACCCACTTTACCTCTTCAAGTACAGACTTTTATTGTATCCTCCAAAGCTGGGACGTGAAACGCTCTCCAGCTAATAAACCAGATTCAGACAGACGCTCCACTAAGACCGATAAAGAGAGCTCTCTGTCTGCTGCTGGTCCTTTCAACCTGGCTTAGCCGGAGAGAGACACAGGGAAGTCTCCCTTCACACAGAGTTGAATCATAAACTGATCTTGTTCGATTTTTACCCCCCCCCTCTCTCTACCCCCTTGAAAGGACCTCGTTCTGCCCTTCTTCCTCGCGCTCTCAAAGGGAGGGAAGGATGGTGGTACTTCAGAGAGGCTGAAGCCCTCTTTTCATCCCGCCAGCTGAGGAGGGGCCCCCACTGCAACATCTCTATATCCGTCTGGCCGGCTCTCCAGAGTCTGCAGGATTCGGCGTGAGCGTAAGAGGAGCTTTCAAGACAAAATCCACTTTCTGAGCTTTCTGCCGAGTGTGTGTCTGTTTCAAGTTGCTCACCCCAGGCCACCTCGGTTATCTGCGCCACATCACAAGGTGCCTTATTAGAGCGCGGCAGAAGGGTCCAGTGTCGGCTCACATAACGACGTGAAAGGGGTGCGTGGGGCCTTGTGGGAGACGCGTGGACGGGTGGAGAAGCCGCCTCCTTCTGCTGGTGTGGGGGCAGGTGAGGCTCGGAGTGAGTGTGTTTAACAACGGCTCCAATACACAGAGGAGGAGGTGAGCAGGAAGGATGGTCATCTGAGATGACTTTCTCCATATTTTATACACCAATAGTACCGAGGTGACGGCGGGAGGACGTCAGGCCGCGCAGAACGATTTAACTTAAACGAAAAGGCAGGTTTTGTTTAGATGGAGACATAAGTCTAGCTTCTGACAGAGGAAGTGTACTGCAGACATTTTCAAAACAAAATTGGGTTTGGTTCCATACCTCGCCCACATCAGCCTCCGCTAATCTGCAGGGTTTTCCAGACTATTAATGAGGTCCAACACTGAAGGACCAGTAACCCAAAGGATGAGGTCAAAGATAAAGGCGGCCGAGGACAAGCTAAATTTGTCGGGGGGCTTGGCTCAGCCGTAGAGATAAGGTGAGGAGTCTTCGAGGCGAAAGGAACCAGTTCAGGTACAACACCAGATCAGGATGCCTCCCCTTTGGAGGTTTTCCAGGCGAGTCTAACTGGGAGGAGACCAGAACTCTCTGGAGGGACTACATATCTCATCTGGCCTGGGAACGCCTCTGGATCCCCCAGGATAAGCCGGAGAATGTTGCTGAGGAATGCAACGTTGGGAATACAGCGCTTAGTCCGCAACCGTTGCGACCCAACTCCGGATAAGCAGAAGAGAATGAATGAGTGAACACTAGACTTTAAGATCGTGGCTCTACTTTAACGGAAACTGTGGCAACAAAACAGGAAGTAGAGCCGCAAAAATCAATCAGAGGAGCTGTTGATCTCCAGATAAAGGAATATCGGTTCCAGCCTTGTCTTCTTTTGTACCAGGAAAGTAGAGGAAAAACTAAAAAGAGAAAGCAGCAGCCCTCCCCAGCGACCTGCTCTCCCATCAGCTTCTATAATTGCATTTCTGGCCAAACACACGCGCACAAGCACAAAAACACACCCACAAACACACGCATGAACACACAGTGGAGACCAACGGGTCAATTGCCCAGCTAAATGTGTTTTCCTTCTCTCTCTCTGAGCGGGTATTTGGGCCGACCCAGTCTGAGCTGGGCCGACCCCAGACCAACCTAGACCGCGTGCAGACCAGTGGCACCATTACAACCTTTCAGGTCACTCTACACTGGTCTCACTGGACAGAACCAGAGGGACTGATGGATGAGCACAAACAATACTTGGAAAGTGTGTGTGTGTGTGTGTGTGTGTGTGTGTGTGTGTGTGTGTGTGTGTGTGTAAGTGTGTGCTTGTGTGAGTGTGTGCTTGTGTGTGTACCTCTGAATCCTCCCTCCAGCAAAGCTGTAGCTCTGATCCTCTTCTGCCCCGCCCACTCGTACTCCTCAAAGCCCCGCCCATTTTCTCCATCCATGTCTGCGGAGTCATCGTCGCCTAAGGCGCCCTCACGCTGACAGACACACACACAATAACACACACGTTATTCGGAGGAAAAAACCTTAACCGTCATTGACTGTACGTGATTTTACGGTTTGAAATCTTGGTGTGTTGGAGGAAAGGTCAGATCTCTAGGCTTCATCTGTACCGGACCAAAACCAGCTGTGAGCAGCTCACGTGATGTCTGAAGAAGAGTGTTCTTCATAAAAGCTCCTTCTAGTGACTAATATAAGAACGCTTGAGTGTTTCTGCGCAGGTGCTGCAGACTGACATCATTTCTGCTATTTATTGAGAATCGTAAACAAACTTTAGACGTGTTTCTGCCTCAGAGTGTAAACATGCTGCCTTAAAGTCAATGAAAGTCATTTAGCCTCAAACTATCTGCTCCAAATTTCATCATCTGCCTAAATTCTCCTGCCCTGGTCCCTTTGGACGTCAGCGGCGGGAGTAAATCAGTAATTTGACCAAACTGTATTAATAATTTCAGGGTTTGAAGACGTGCGGCAGCAGGGCATGACGAGTGAGTCAAAAATGTTTACCTGCTCTTTAGATACTCGGGAAAAACATTTTATTTCTCTCCAATTAGCAGCAGAGGAGAGGAGTCTCAGCGCGAGTAAAGGAACAGTGCGCTCAAAAACGAAACTCTAATCAACACGATCACTCTTGCGGGTGTTAACGGACCGCCAAACACACAGATAAGGTCCAATCGCAGCTAAAAGAAAGGGGGGAGTTTTATTGTTTTGGCCCAGAAAAACTAAAAATAAACAGTTAAATGACTAAGAAGGGAGAAAACAATAACTTTAATTCGATTCATTACTTTAAAGACTTATTGATCTGTTAAAGGATCATTTGTCGAAGGTCTACCGCAAAAAAAACAACAACTATATTTAAGATTTCAAAATGTTTGAATAAGAAAAAATGTTTTTCGGTCCTCGAATGACTTTTTCTGGAGCTTCACAGCTAAACAGCATTCTCCCTGATTGAACTAGTAATGTCCGAAAACTGTTTTTCTTAAAAAAGCTCCCCCTAGTGGGTAAAATATGAACTAATCGAGTAAAATTTGAAACGTACAAGACCAATCTCCTTGAGTCGATTCAAAGGTTGTGAAATTATAGCCCCAGGTAAAACTTCACCTGCTGGCAGAAATATGCAACAACCTTTCCCAAAATCAATCCACTTCTTCCTCAGACTCAGGTCTACATGGGAATCAAATTTGAAAATGATCCATGAAATTATTTTCGAGTTATCACCTTAAAACGAAGGATTTGCGACAGCGATGACGATTCCATAATATCCGCAACTTTTCATGTTCATAATAGATGTTCTTGACGGGCTGCACATATAATGTGCTTGAAATGGTGTAAACAACTCATTTCACAGACCTGGTTTACGTATCAAGTCTCTTTCTTCAACAGTTTTTCGGAGAATGATTTTGTTGAGTAGCTCCAGAAAAATTCTGTGGCTGAAGTTTTACTTTGGCAGGAGGCCGAGAAGATAAGTGCAGACTGGTGTAGTTCAGAGCTGGCATGGTTTGGTACAGAGAGAAGTATTAGTGTCTCTACAGCTGGTGGGATGGACAGCAGTCAGAGGAAGAGTGCTGATGGTTGGATCACTTCTAAGAAAGAACCTGTCTATCATCTACAGAAGAAGATGCAGTAGCTATCAGCTGAAGTTCACACAGTTAGGGTTCATGCAGGTGAAGAAGGTGCAACCATATCATACGGGATAAACGTCTTCAATGGGGTTTCTATCAGCTTTGCAGAGGGGAGAATCTCTGTTATCCCACATGATGTGAATGCAGAACTTCTATGGGCTGCTATCTGCACTAACGTCCAGAGGTGATTGGACAGCGGCTACAGGAAGAGAGGAAGTCGACAGGGAGGTCCGGGTTCGGTGCCGGGGTTGTTCTACCTGCATCAGGCATTGTTCCACATGTCTACTCATCTCCTCCTCGCTCCCAGCCAATGGGGCGCTGCACAGCGGACATACCTGGCCGCCCTCCTCGGGCTTCCTCCTCTTCATCTTCCCTATACGGGCTGGAAAAGACAGGAAGATGGGTTTTAGGCATTCCAGCGGGACGTTGACATCACTGAGGAGTATTTCTGTCCGATCTATCCTCTCTGATACAATTCTTTCAAAGCCCGGAAGGCCATTCCTCTCCTGTCACAGGCCCCGCCCCCACAAACATTTAATTACAAATTTAACAGAGTGGAACAGCCGCCATTGGCACCCCGAAAAAAACGCCCCTGTCATTGTTTCTTAACTGCAAACGCCGACATTCATTTTTAGCTGCCTGGGAAAGCTGAGGAGGGGGTCGGGAGGGATTGTGGCGAGGGATGGATGGCGAGGAGGGGCACATAACTGCAGGGAGAAGAGGGCTGCTCCTCCTTCTCCTCCTCCTCTAACTCGACAGTTCAACCCTGACGCTAATTGAGAGGAGCGTTGTTAAATAGAGAAGGGAAAGTGCTGCTAACTCGGTCCGGCAGGATCTCTGCCACCCCCCCCCCCAGCTCCACACGAGAATGATTCCTGGTTCCGCGTGAGGTCAGACGGGAAGTAATGGAGGGCGAAGTTTAAACTAAGGGCTTCGAGGGCTCTCTGAATGAAAAAAAGCTGAAACCTTCATCTGATAGAGACAACGACAAACAAGTAAGGCTGCGAGAAAAAGGTCATGCGAGAAACGTTTTTTTGTGTTTTTCCATCTTTTCTGGTCAATCAATCAATCAATCAAATTCTATTTATACAAATCACAACAAATGTTGTTGCGTTTCAAACAGAGCAGGTCAAGACCGAAAGCTGGAGGAGTGAACCTGGCGTGTAGCGGAGCCTCATTTTAGCCGGGGGAGGTCAGCCCACCATGTCAAGCCCTGGTGAAGTTGTTCAACTTCTACTGTGGGGTTTGGACATCCTCTAAAGTCCTACTCGCACGGGACCGATTCTACCGGAGGACCTCACGTCATCTAGAAATCACTCGCCGCCACGTCTGCGTTTGGAGCGGTGAGTTCACGCAGGATAAGTCAAATCTGATCACTTCAGGCTCAACGTAACATTTGGCTGGTTAGTAAAAACTTATGAGTCAATGTCGCAAATTAGTTCTAGTTATATGGGCAAAATGGAGACGGATTAAATACGGTGTAACAACAACATACAAGAACCGCAAAAATACAGAAAATCACATAGTGCGAAATAAAAAACCTGATCTAAAATATAAGCAAACGTAGAAAAAAAAAAAAAAAAAGGATAAGTAACTTATAAAAAAGAAAAAGAAGAAAAAGAACGTTGATTTAAATGTATGTGCACATATATATGTGTGTATAAATATGAATCATATTGCATTGCACCAGACTGGTGATACAATATTATTTCAATTTTTACAATTCATGTTAATTGCTGTAATTGCAATATCACTACTTCCTGGAGGGAGTGACTATTTCCTGGAGTTACTTAGTAGTGGTAAGAACGTCGTAGTAAAAGCTGAGAAGTAACTGCAGTAGAATTAGCATATTAGCATAAGTAGTAGTCAAAGTTTGTCACTAAAACTCCTGCAGCAGCATCGGTATTAATAACAGAAATGTATTATTATTATTATTAAAAGAAGAATTAACGCCCCGGATGCTGATGTGGGTCCAGTATCATTATAATATTAAACATTTATTACAGTATATGCTTTTTTTTTGAGGAAAAAAAGAGCTAAAAAACTAACTATGGCAGCACAGAATTAACCTTGTTGCTCTTTGTAAAAGAATTTGTCATTCAATTTGATTTAATTGTATTATTTGGAAAGTGGAAATGTCCTGATATATATATATATATATATATATAAATAAATGTAAGTTATAAACAATATATCTTAAATTGAATTATGTACATTTGATTCACCTGACGCATTACTTGAGAAGTAACTCTTAAAGTCTATAAACTGTTGTTTAAAACCAATAAACCATCTTCAGCACGTGGATGAACCCTCTCTGAATAAAAACACACCGATGACGGATCACCGTCGAGACGTGAAGTTGAAGGTACCTACCATTCAGTCTGGTTTGTCTGTTTGCTCGAACTCGTAAAAACGTCTGCAGAGAGGAAAAAAAGAGGCGGGAAACATAGATTAGAAGATGAAGAATCAGAATTGAGTGAGTGCAGGAACAAACAGAAGCTTCCAGGATGGGATGACTTTGGATTCGGAGTGTAAACAAACGTACATCTCTTTTGAATTCCACATCCTCCATCATGACTCTGCTCGCTCGAACTTCATTTTGACGCGCGCCAAAACGTCCCAGCTCTAAACTCTCTGACTGTGTTTCCGGACCTTAAGCGTCGCCACAAACCAGCGCCTCTCTACATTATTTATTTCAGCAGGATGGAAAAGGATTGAAAGTGGCGCCGGTACGGACAAATACAACTCATATCCGACGCCATGTTGGATTGTTTTCATCACGTGACCCGGCGGAGCCGGAAGTGAACCGGCGGTTGTTCCGGTTCTCCACCACTTGGGGGAAGCAGCGGGTTTGATTAAACGTTCTCCTTTTGATCAAAGCTTCGATAGACTGGAGCAGTTAAAGCAAATCAAATATCAAGAATTATAAGATTTTATTCGATAAAATTGATTTTGAATAATCAGTAGACAGGAGCCTATGTGTTCATAAGCTGCTGTCACACAGACATTTATTTATTTTATAGTAGCTTCTCTACATTTAAGCATGTAATTTAGCTCCTAAAGATTAGATTTTGGGTTGTATACGCAGACATTTAATTTAGTTTATTTTCAATTATTTTGATCTTATTATTCAATTACCAGATCTTATTAAAACCTGAGAAGGAGCCAGGGCTAGTAATTCCGAATACAGTGTGACTTATTTAGTCATAAACTGTCAATATTCAAACACCTGAAAGCCAAATTCTCAACAGATGGGGGACTTCTGATTAAACTCTTTTCAGCAAAAACTTCTTATTCAATGCTAATTGATTTAATTATTAACTATATTAAGATATTTACGTATGTTTTTTTTTAAAGTACACTGTTTGTCACAGGTGCAGATTCCAGTGTAAGTCAAAATGTGTATTTAATCAAATCGGACTCATCTTCTGGAATAAGTCACAAAAAAAAAAGAATCCATATACATAAAGTTTATTTTCTGCTCCTTTACGTTGCTCAGCCGTCTGATCTGTTGCAGGCCTTGCGTCGCCACCATGTCCCCTTTGGGATTAAAAGTACCGATCCCAGATTGTAAACACCAGCACCAACATGTATTAAGTCTGCGCCAAACCAAAAAACAAGTCCGATTTTCTTCTCTCCAACAAAAGAAGAAATTTATGGTGTCAGGCCATTGGATGGGATGAAGGTTAATTGTGGGATCTGACCGTCTGTGACATCATCACAGGTTAGTTAATTGCACCGCTGAGGTACTAAAATGTACACCGATTGAGCCTTTAGAGCTGAGTCAACGAAAAAAGAGTTTTAATGGTGATGCAAGTAAAGTCCATATTGGTAGAAATTTTTCTTCTACCACAAAACAGCTGCTTTTAGAATGGAGTCGGGTTTTATGGTCTGTTCTCTCAAAAGACTGTCGGGAGCAGGGAAGATCGAGGATTCTCATGTTAATACTCCGCTGCAGTTGACCCGTTAAATCCTCTCTTTACTTTTTACTCTCTTTCATCTTTCTGTCAACAGAATAACGGGAATTAGAGCTAAAATCCATCTGTACCAGTGAAGTAAAGCTGCAGTCATTTGAAATTCTCAACACATTGAACAATTAACAGATCAGTTCGGCCCTCGTTCATCCGCACCTCTTTACTTACTCCATGGCATCTTCATGCTGCCACTGGGTCATATTATAAACAGGTTCAGTCACATTTTTCAATAAGAAATAGAGACGGAAAATGTGCTTATTGAAGGGTTAATGCTGACTGAGGCATCTTCTTGCCCTCTGTCCATCACTTTCCTGCCTCACACTAGCCTAACATCATATTCCGGCGAAGAGGCAAAGAGCACAGATACGGAGCAGCAGGCGGAGAGAAGGTGGCAAAGTCCGCCATTACGCCTCATCTTCACGCTGGTGAGTCTCCATTGACTTAATCATTTGTATCGTATCAGGTGATTTCAGCAGTTTCACTTAATGAGAAAATCTACTTTATCGCTGGAAGGTCTTTATGAGCTGTGTCATCCTGAGCGTATGGATGGAACGTCTGCGCGGACTTAATAGTTCTTATTTTATGGCGTGAGGGGGGAAATCCACTTAACCCACAGATACATCATGAGCAGGAAGAATTACCCGAACAAACTTTGATGAATTTAAGAGATAAAAGCAGCCAGGGTGCCTTCAGAGACGGCTGAGATTTAAGGAGATTGGACTGTTGTTTAATTTGCTGAGAGGGCGTAAAAACTCAAAATCCTCCCCGATCTTCTGCTGCTCTACTTCTTCATGAATAGTGAAAAGTCAAAGCAGTCACAAGAAGGTGTCGTGCATTTATATTTTATTTTGAAAAAATAACATTAGACCTGAAGTTTCTGCAGCTGAATAATAATGTAAATATTTCAATTTATAAGCCTATCAAATAACTTTTAATGTGTGGAATCCTACACCTGTGTGAACCTGGACTGTTTCACTGTATGAACCTGGACTGTTTCATTGTATGAACCTGGACTGTTTCACTGTATGAACCTGGACGGTTTCACTGTGTGAACCTGGACTGTTTCACACTTTGAACCTGGACTGTTTCACTGTGTGAACCTGGACTGTTTCACATAATGAACCTGGACTGTTTCACTGTGTGAACCTGGGCTGTTTCACTGTATGAACCTGGACTGTTTCTCTGTCTGAACCTGGACTGTTTCATAGCTGTCATACTGATAAATCCTGATGTAGTACCAGAGGTGAAATATAACCCAGAACTCAGTAGAGACTGGGATGCTCCGTTGGGTTTGAGCTAATGCTCTCATCCTCACCTCAGGTATTTATTCAGTAATTAGTTAACATTAACAAATATCTCTACAAATCTGATTTTAACCAACTGTATAATTTAAGTAGAAGTGATTTAGACCTTGTGAATAATCTACTGTGTGTGTGTGTGTGCGTGTGTGTGTGTGTGTGTGTGTGTGTGTGTGTGTAAGTGTGACCTGGTATCTGTCGGAGTGGTGGATGTCTTCAGAGGACAGAGGCGAGACCACTGGAGACTCCCCCTCTCGTTTGATGTGCACCGACAACAGCATCGACTGGAGGGAGAGAGAAAGAGGAAGAAAAGGTCTTCATTATGCAGATGATGTCATTCTGTTAGCACCAATGGCTCTGACAGCAAACATGCAACACGGACAAGGAAAGAGTGAGACAGTTAAAAAACACATTTACATTAGTAAATGTGAAACAAACAGGATTTCATATCGGTTTTTTTTGGTACTTTCAGTTTTCTTTTTTAGTGGTTTGTCTGTTTGTTTGTTTATTAGTAAGATTTCAGAAAAGGTAATGGATGGATTTGAAGGAAATTTTACCCAGAGGTACTTTTGGGCATATCCCAGAGAGGATCATATTTTTGTCACAGTAACTTTTCCTTAAACATTGAGAGATACTGCACTCCTGGAGTTTTATTGGTCATTGGTTAAAATTGTGTTGGTGTGTCTTTGTAGAGGTTTGAGTGCTTTCTAGTATTTTAAATGAATGAAGAATAAAATTCATGCATGTGTTTTCCTGCAATCCTTCTAACAAACAAACAAACAAACAAATTATTTGGCCTTCTCCTGAGATCCAAAGAGAACTTAACTATTAAATGTCTCGAAACTGAATAAAATTTCACCACTACAACGGAAAAAAACCAAAAAGAAGACGTGAATACGTGAATCTTTACCCTTGGAGGATTTGTGATCGGCGCAGACGCTGAGAGCAACCCGTCAGCGCTGATGACTATAACCTGCCTGACTTTGTCTATAAAGCCCCTTCCACTGATTAGAGTTAATGTTTATGGGATGTGAGGGCCAGCCTGAGAGGAGCAGAAGAGTAGGAGGAGGACGGAGGGTAAACATCTGAGAAGGAGGAGCGTTGCTGTTTGACATTATGGGATGCCGCTGTCCATAAATCTGTCTGACGACACGCACACACACTCCTTCTGCCTCTCTCTCTCTCTCACAGACGCGTCCGATCCTCCTCCGGGATGACGGATCCCTCAGGTGAGCGAGAAGTAAGCAGGAAATGATGTGAGACAAACAGCAGAAGGGAAGGAAAGGACTTTTATACGGCAGATCGGGCGGCGACTGCGTGCGTGCTGATGCTTTTAATGGCCGCCTGCTGCTTTCCTTCTTTACAAGGCAGCTATGAAATATTTGTATTTACAGTCGTCTCCTATTAATCAAGTGGAAAGGGGCAGAGCAGAGGCTTAAGTGCTCGACAGCAGTAATCTAATAATAATATGTGAGAAATGACCAACCTCCAGTGCTGCCACAGTAAATTGGACTTTATGCATGATGCCTTTATTCCTCTGCCAGTGTGTGTGTGTGTGTGTGTGTGTGTGTGTGTGTGTGTGTGTGGTCTATCCTCTCTCTTTAAAAAGGTCAGGAATCATTTACCTGAGGGCATTCCGGCAAGGTTTTATCATTACAATATGACATTTAACGGAATTCCACGCAGGGATTAGAAGTAAAGAGCCTCCATTGAAATTTTGGCCTTTTAAAAACAGACAAATTAAATCAATGAGGGAAACGGTAGAGTAAAAAATATTAACGCTCTACGGGAGGACGTTTGTAAAGTATCACAGGCTTGTTTTAACTTTACTGTACTTCTCCCCTTTGTTCACTTTCTCTCCAGGCTTATTCTGAGTGTAATGACGCGCCGTTAGTAAATTAATACATGATGATTTTAAAAGTAACTTTTTGCCACATTCTGCTCCAAACAACATTTAAAAAGTGGTGTCAAGTTTTCTTTAAGTGACTTTTCCAAAAGCAAAACTGACAAGAGATTTGTCTTACTTGGAAAAATATGTTAAATCAAATGCCTAAATGTTAAATGTAAATGTTAAAAATATAATGTTACAAATGTAAATGTGTAGATTTGCATTTTAGTTAAATATTTAGTTTCTTTCAAAACATTTTGGTTCAATATTTAGGTTAAGATTTAACATTTAGATTTAATATTTAGATAAAACAAACATTTATACTTAGATTTAATGTTTAGACTTAATATTTATATTAATCTTTAGATTTAATATTTATATCTAACAAACATTAAGACTTAGATTTAATGTTTATGCTAAGATTTAGATTAAATATTTACATTTAGACCTAATATTTATATGAACGTTTAAATTTAACATTTAGGTGTATCATTTAGATTTGTATTTAATATTTAGAGTTAACATTTACATTTATTTTTTAATGTTTAGAATAAAGATTTAGATTTTAAACTTACATTTAGATCTTAGATTTAATATTCAGACTTAATCTTCACATATAGATTTGACATTGAGATAAAACATTTAGATTTAAATTCAATATCTAGATCTTACAACTACATTTAGATTTAATATTTACATTTAGATTCAACATTTAGACTTTCAGCGTTTGCACTTCACATTTTGACATTATTTAACACATTTTTTCCGAGGAGGGTCAATATGACTAATTAAACTCATTAATATTGCTCTAAATGTTTAAAAAGTGACTTTAAAAATTCCACACCACCTTTTAAACATTGGTTGGCGTTAAATGTGGCAAAAAGATTCTGTTAAAAATCGGTGTGTGCTGCGTTACAAACGGCGCCCAACAACACTCAGGATTCCAGACATGTGACTTTTCCTGGATGAGAGTGAGAACAAAGGGAAAAGGACGAATACGTGTGAAGACCCCGACACGTTTTCCCCTTAGCTCGGCGAGGACGACACAGAAGGGCAGAAGTTGAGGAGGTGCGTCGGGGTTAATCTCAGGTTTTTGAAGCGTTGGGGGGAGCGCACCACAACATCACGCCTCCGGTGCTTCAGACCGGCCCTCTTATTCTCCACGGCCTACCGCTGGATACTAAACGACGGCGGCGAGATGCGCAGTCACGGCCTGCAGCAACAGACCCAACTCTCCCCGCATTTCTCAAGTAGGGGGCCACCCAAGGCGCCACTTTAAGCCTGGGTCAGCACCCACGGGTGTGTGGGAGTGACATTAGATCCCGTGAATTATTTCAGAGCGCTCATGCGGCATTCACGCGCCGAAAGAACTTTTTCTGCAGCGTGTTTTTGGAGTTATCGCGTTAACATGAAGGCTCGGCCGATGACGATTCCATAATATCCCGACTTTTCGGGGATATTGAAATGATCACAGTTTTCTTCATCATAAAGATTTGATCGCTAAAGAATGAAATGAGGAGTTGTTGTACAGAATGTGGTATTTTTTTGGATTCCAAACACAGGAAACCATAATGAGGGACGTTTTCGATTTTCAGATTGATTAATTCTGTCAAACATCGTGGTCGTACGTTAAACACAGAAGGGAGAACTTTGGTCTGGTCTCACCTTCGGGGTTCCTGGAGTGGCTCCTCCATCCTTGGGCGACGGGTTCTTGCTGCAAGAGAGGAAGACCAAACAGAATTTAAAAAGTTAAATATCTACAACCAGAAGAACGGACACCCAAGAAGAGAAGAGCAGACAGATGTTGTGTATTAGCAGGTTTACGCAATATTTGACGGACTTTCCTGAACCCTGCTATGTTAGGTAAACACGGGTTACCTTCTGCGTTCTTCCAACTGGATCGCATCATGTGTTTTTATACCTGCTTACATCTGAAAACATGATTATCAGTTTCATCAGTGACCATAAAGTCCTATTTCTGTTGAAAATCTTTAGATTATCACCAGATATAAACGGTTATAAATGGTTCGGCTGCCCGAAATTAGATCCTGAAGGGAACGGAGAAGCCTTTGCGTGAGGTGAACGCTGCTGTTCCTGTGCTGAGGATGTTTCTATCTGTCTGCTGCTGAGCGGTGGGCCTCACCTCCACCAACAAAGAGAATAAACATGGCTGACACGTTCAAGAAGCCCGTGTGACAGGGGAACGTGTCGGCGCCAGCGCCAGCCATCTTCTCTACCTGTGTCTCAGTCATCTCTGTCTCCTTCTCCCTCCGTCTCTCCTTTATTCATTACCTGGAACCTCGGCAGAGGCGTCAACAACAACAGCCACCTCTAGCTGCTTGTTGTCAAACGGCAACAAGACAAGGAGGCGGAGAGCGGCGGAGAGCGGCGTGCGCGGCGGCACGATGGGAGAAAATTGCCACGGTGACAGAGGAGGCGATGGAGAGATGAAAGGGAGCCCAAAAAGGAGGGAGGAGATGAAATGTGAGGGGAGAAGAGAGAGATTAAAGAGGGGAAGAGAGGAGAGTTGGTGTTTCGCCCCTGTTTCTTCGTCTGTTTGCCCGCTGCGATGAATTTTTGATGGCGGCATCACAGGCTTGGAAATTCCAGTGGCCCGTCATGTCAAAGCGGCGGGAGAGCTTGGAAGGGGAATAAAAAGGTAAAGACAGAATAGAGGAAACAGAAGGGAAGATGGGAGAAAAGACGGTTTAAAGGCGTCCTCGATGGTGTCCAGCTGCGCCGCGATCATTTTCACGCCCATTAGCCGTGGGAGAGTTGGTCCCAAAATGAAGTAGAGTCGGACGCACGGCGTTCTTGATGTAGAGGAACATGATTGAACCACTGACCCACAAAAACCTGAACTAAAGTTAGTTTCGGGTTTGTAACCCTTTTATGCCTCACCGAGGAAAAAAGAATCTAATGAAAAAGTATTTCTTCGGATGTTTTATGTCTTTGGAGCATTAATTTACTTAATTATTTATTTATTAATATCTTAAATACTTTAAATATGACAAATAATTTGGTTAAGCATGTTTAAACGGTAAAAAAACAAACATTTTCATTATTATTTTATCATATATTTCTTGGTAAAAATAGTCGATTATAGTTGGATCGGCTGTTTTGGTAAAAAAAATCTGTTTTTAGGAAACTATTTGACCCTTATTAGACTTTTTTTTGTCCTATCAAGTAAAATAATGCAGGTGAGCATATCCTGAAGTTGATTTGGGACAAAAATGGACGAGTGTCAGAAATTCTGTGACAGTGAGGACGAGGAAGAGGAGGGTCCAAAGATTCCAGCTTTTATCGCCATTTTCCTGCTAACCCCGAAGATACTGATGTCGCCGTCTGCTCCAGAATGAGGCTGCTCGCTCTTGTGCAAGCAAATTGATTACGGAGGAAGAGGAAGGGGAGGAGGGTGATGGGGTATGTAGATTACTCTGCCCTCCACGAGCCACCTGACATGTTCGGGGCAGAATAGATTTCCATTTGCTCCACTCTGTGTGTGTGTGTGTGTGTGTGTGTGTGTGTGTGTGTGTGTGTGTGTGTGTGAGCGTGCGTGTGGGTGGTCAGAACAGAGGAAACAGAAAGCAGAGATGTCCATAGACGCACACACCTTCGTTTCCAGAGCCCACAGCTCTTTCAGTCGGCGGGCGCTGCTCGTCATTAAAGGCAGATTTAGCACAAATTGGACCAAATTCCCACTGTCACTTTCAATGAGGGCAGTTCGCTGGCGGGGAGCCCCCCCCCACCGGCGTGTGTGTGATATAGGATAAGGCTGTGGCGTAACACACACAAACACACTTTGTGTCTACTTTTATCTCCTGCTTCTGAGGGCTTTCTGGTGTGAAGGAACATTTCCACCAAAATATATTGAACGTTTCTGCCTCCTCTTCTCTTTATTCCTGTGTAAATGCTTAAATCAGCCGGCTGTGATGTTAGACACCACCCCGTCTCACCATGGGTTGGCGATTAAAAGTCTGTGTGTGTGTGTGTGTATTTATGTATTACTTTTAACTTATATTTGTTTCTGGACTCTTTCTTTATATTCTATATATTCTTCTTATTCGGTCGTATCTCTGCGTAACTTTGTATTTGATTATTTATGTATGTGTCGAGTTGGCCGATCTGTTGTGAGTGTTTCGCTTTGGCTAGAAAATAAAGTACTAGCGGCGCTATCTGTTTACACCGCATCACCTGCATGTTTTATTATTTTGTAGTTTCAAAGTAAAAGCGCGGGTCGTAAATCTTGGGCTACGCACACACACTCACACACACACTCACACAAATAAAATACATGTATATATTATATAAGTATATATATATATATATATATATATATATATATATGTTTTTTTTTGTTATATTTGAGAGTAGTTGTCAATGAATCAAACTCCCTCTACCACCAGTACGTCTCACTCTAGCGCCTCCCTGTGGTAGAGAACTGAAGAGGAAATGTGGAAATTCTCATTGGAATAACGCAGTTATCGTCAGTATTGTATTCTGGTTGTTGATTGGTTGGGGAGGACGTCTTCCCTTGGTGCATCGTTTCCTGTATTTTGGCCAATTGCAGATCGGCATGAAAAAAGGAGCAGAGTAAAATCCCTCTAATTGATCTAGTGGATCCCGCCTCCTGAGCAGGATAGTGAAGTCTGTCCTCCTCCGCTCTCCACTTCACACTGACTGCCTTTCACCTTGCTGCCCAGATGATGTTCAAGCATCTTTTGAGTTTCAATAATGGACTTTTCTGAAGAAGATCTCATGATAATGTGGTTTAGTGAGGTTATTTTCAACCAGTTGCTCTTTTTATATTCTGATATCTCTCTTTCCTGTCAAAAAGAGAAAAAAGGGAAACTCCTTCTCGGGTG